>MDJU01000202.1:0-50156 GCA_001721665.1 Trichoderma pleuroti
GCTGCTGCTGCTGCTGCAGTAGGTATTGCTGCTGCTGCTGTTGCTGTTGAGCAAGCTGGCCACCTGCAGGCACCGGGAGGAATGAATCCACACCGAAAGCGGCGTTGTAGTTGGGCTGCCAGCCAGTTTGCTGCGGCTGCTGCTGCTGCGGCTGCTGGTATCCAGTATAAGCGTTTCCTAGATAGCCCGTCTGCTGCGGAAGCTGTGCAGCCTGCTGGTCAATGGGGTTGGCCCAGAAATCCACAGCGTTGCCTTGTTGGTAGCCCTGATTGAATCCCGTGTGCTGTGGCTGGGATGTTGTGGGAGTCTCGTCGTCAAATAGAGAATGGGCGTTGGAGTCTTCTAGCTCACGGCGTCTTCGCTCTTCCTCCTCCTGGCTCAGTTTGATGGCTTTTGCGAGGTCGTCATCATTCTCACCACCGGAACGAGTCTGCCTTCGTTTCCTGTCCTCTTCCTCCTGGTATTTGCTAGCTTCAATAGCAAGGCGATACTCAGCGTCATCTTCTTCATTTGGAGCTCTCCGTTCTGACCGAGGCTGGCGCCTCTGAGAAGACTGCTCAGCGTACTGCGGGCCGAAATCAGAATCCAGGCCCATGACGCGCGACTTCCAGGACTTCCGGTCGCTTCGCTCCGCTCGCAATCGCTCGTCATTCAGGATAAGCGCGGTCAATTCCTTTGCCGCGACACGGACTGCGCACCGCGTTAATAACGGCCAACCGGAAGAGGGGGGGAGCATCAACTTACCATTCTGGCCGACGTCGCGACCTTCCTCATCAATGTACTGGAACTCTCGCAGCGTCTTGATGATGTAGATACTCTGGCGCGCCCAAGTGACAACGAGCTCAGAGCCCTCGTGGAGGCAGTAGTCGAGAACCTTCAACGCCTTGAGAACGTGGCGCCAATTCTTTCCCTTGTCATTGAGCCTCTTGTCAAGCATATCCATGATGTCGTAGAATTCGGTGGACCTGCAATCGGACTCAAGGTTAGTTTGACGCTTATGGTCCCCTGCTTATTCAGAGCGTGACGTACGTGTTGAAGGTCATTTGGGCAATCTCGCTCATCTGCGTGCCGGTCGGACCCCATGGATCATTGCTCGTCGCTATGAAAGAAAGCTGCAATTAGCATGGCTGACTATGCCGATGAGCGGTAATTCCGGCGGCGGTGACAAACCATCTCGGACCTTGACCTGGGCATGAGAGTAGCCCTTGGTCACGTTTTTCACGCTGCGCATCACCTTTGACATGATGGGCGATCTGTACTATTCACAGCTGGAAGAGTAGAGAAAAAGAAAACAAGAGGCAAGGCAAAGAGCCGGATGATTGGCGCGCGACAAGTTGATGGGGGTTGGTCGCAGCTAGCTAGCAAGCAGGATAGGAGAGAAGAGAAATGAGATCGATCGAAGCGGCTGTCCGGGGTGCGCAGCAAATTCAGCCGCTAGACGCTGCGAGCGTGAACCTTGGGCAAACGGCCGCAGACACGCACGACGCAGACGCTGACGAGCCTCGCAAGAGGTGAATCGAATCGCCACTCGAACTCGGGCGGCTGCAACGCTCTGGTGTACCTGGGAGGTGCTTGGCGTGGGGCGGCTGGTCGCAACAGCTGCGGCGCTTAACAAAGGGGAGAGAGGCAATGCACGCGAACGGAGAGAGAGAGTCCTTTGGCGTGCAAGCAGAGATGAAGCCGGATTGCGCGGCGCAGAGAGGCGGGATGGATGTTCGAGTTGGAGTCGTTGGATGGAAGAAGAGGCTTTGTCCGACAAGAGCGAAGGGCTTTGGCAGGTCTATCAGTCGGTTCGCCTCGCCTTGTTTCCAGCTAGCTTGAGTCAGTTTACGTACGCTCCCTGCTTGATTACGTTAGGAGAGAGGAGGAGGGACGAGGTTAAAAGTTCCCCAGGCAGGGTCGACAAAAATACCCGAGCACGCCGAAGCCCGAATTGCCCTGACGTCTTTTTTGTCAGCCGATTGTGACGCCTCGGTACCTTCATGTTACGTCACGCGCCGGACGCCCATCTCCAGCCACGCAACGAATTGAGGGAAATACTCCTAGACAAAGGGAGATCCGGGTCGCAAGCCCGTCAGCCCCAGGCTTACCCTACATGAAGCATTCATTATCAAATCTCTGTGGTTCCATCCAACCGGGGCTTCCATCCAAGGCACAGCGTGCAAGGCAACCAAGGCAATTCCGATTCGGCCGGATTGCATTGCGCGTTCTCCAATTGGGAGCTGCAGCGCTGCAGTACCGTAAAATAGGTCCGGAGTACGCCGGCACCTGTGAGGTCATTCACTGTCACTGCGGTGGGCCGCGCACACACTCACTTCCAGTTGCATGCAGTAATACCCTGCACCTACTAGGTACGGAGTATTAACATTGGATATACGGAGTAGTATCTACATGCACTCGGGGGATTTCGGTGGCTGCAGAGGCCCAAGGAACAAACTGAGATTGGATTGGATTCCGTTTGTAGATAGTCGCAGATATCAGCTAAATAAAGCTAGCGGGAAAGCGAAATTGTATGAACCCAAATTAAACATCCCTTCTTCGAGATGCTGTCCTTCCTGACCCTGACCGACCAACGCACTCAAATCATTTTCACTTTGCCTGCGCGTTTCTACGTGCAAAGCCTCTTCGCGCCTCCTGGAGCGCCACCATCGTCTTTGTCTTCATCTTCCTCGAGCTTAAGATGGTCGCGTTTAAGGGAGTCTGGAGGCGTAGCCGATTTATCGCGGAGGAATTGGTCAGTCGGATCCTCCAACGTGAGGTCAATCATGACTATATCGTTTCTCTCGTTTTGTCGTCGCGTCGTCGTCGACGAGGCCGTGCGATGTAAATGCGAGGGTGCGGAGCCGAGGAATAAACTTACTTCGCTTTCTGCGGCCGGTGGGGAGTTGTTAGGATCAAGATCGTCGGAATCATTAAAATCGCGCCCACGACTTCCCGTTCTTCTATTGCCCTGCGGGCTCCGTGTGAGTGATTCTGTATATGACGGGGCGTATCCATCATCCGAAACAAAGAGGCTGCCCTCCACATTGCCATTGGTTGAACCTTGATCAGAAGACGCTACATCTTTATCAATCTCCTGGTCAACCTCTTTATCAATCTCTTGGTCAACCTCTTGTCCAATCTCTTGGTTCGGCTCATTTTCGTCATCTTCGCCCTCGGTAAGGTCAATGACTTCATGTCCAGAGACTGATCGGTCATCTGGCACGACGGTGGCGGATCCATCATCACTCTCACCATCACCGTCATCGTCACCGTCCATGGCCATCAAGCGAAGCAAGTGGAAATTGTTATGCAGATCGTTGGCTTGCGAGTCCCCCGTGGAAGGGCCACCGTCTTCCTCAGTGTTGACTGAGTTGCCCTCCATACTATGCCACGGAATTGCTTGTGATGGAGCATCATCGTCATTGCCATCATCCGAGCTCGAATCAGAACCTGAATCCGGACCAGGGCTTGGAGGACGACTTTGGCGAGGGCTAGAACCGGAACTGGACTCAGAATCAGAATCAGAATCGGAGTCGGAGTCGGAGTCAGAGTCAGAATCAGAATCATGATCAGAATCGTGGCCGGGGTCAGCATCCAAACTCGAGGCTTCCGGGGAGGTTTCCTCTACTGCACCGAGACCTCTTAGCAAAAGGTCCCAATCTGCATCTGATGGCACAAACGACTTGAGTGATGGAAAGAGATTCTTCAACTGTGATTTGCAACGATCACCGGCTTCTTTGGGCCTCCGGACGGAATTGTTCACGTCCTTTACAAAGTGCCAATCTCGCACCGGTCTCCCCCTCTCCTTTGTGTCGAGCCACCGGTCGAAATCCCAGAATTCAGCTTGGTCTAGGCCTCGGAGGCAATAAACATAGTCCATGCCTTGTATCGTGCGTAGTGATCGGAAGCCTCTGAAGTTGGGGTGTAGTTGCGTTTTGCGCTTCATGTGCTCGACCACGCCCCTCGGTTCATGTTGGCGACGCATATACTGCTCACTAGACTCTTGAAGATAGACACCGAGAGTCTTGAGGCGAATGGCCTCTGGAAGCCATATGAGCGAAAATGTGCGGCGTGATGTATATTTCTTGCGCTCATTGAGATCAAAGGTGAGATGCTGCGATCCTGCCCAGAGGACCTCAATATGCTGCAGTCGTTGAACATTTGCTCTAATCCCTTTGGCAAAGCGACCCTATTCGCCCAAAGAAGAAAAAGCAAACGTGTTTTGCCCATAGAATATATGGCTGCCCCAGAAATGCCACCTCTTGCAGACCAACAGAGGAGCTAGGAATACGTTGGGATCAGGCGCAAATTGAATGCTCACCGGCGTCCTTCCCACGTGTAGGCGATGGAGGTAGCTCGGCCTTTGATTGAGATTCGTGGGCGCCTCATCTAACGGATGATGCGGGTCCAGGCGGGATATGGCATGAACCACCTTGCCTCGAAAGTCGAAGAAATGCCGTAGAATCTGGAATTGTATCTCATCAGGTAGTTTCGTAGGCAGCTTTCCCCTAGCTACGTTGCCCCCGGGTGTATTGCCCACTGGCACATCCAAAGGCCGCGGCTCCTGGTGCTTCGAGGGGTCCTGCAACAGATCTGCTTGTAGCTCTCTGTTCGTAGGCCTTCTCAGCCTTAGATCCGGGTGAAGTTTTTTGAGGAGAGGCGAAGCATTTCCCTCCATGCATGAGAGCTTGTAGGTTCTTTCCCAGCTCTCACTGCCAATGCGATTTGGCCAAGTCTGCTCCGCTGGTTAGTCAAGGTGCAAAGGTGCTTGAGATTTTCAAACTTCCTGAGGCTACGCACCACTTGAGTGTTCCTCAGTGTGTTACTCGGTTGGCCAAGTCTTACAATTCTCCGCTTAAGCAGCCGATTCTCTTCTTCCAGCTCTAAAATCCTCGCGTTTAGTTCTTCTATTGCTCTCTTTCGCTCCCGCGATTTGTGATGAACACGAGCAAAGCAAAAACGATATTCTGGGGCAGCATGACGGAACGTGTGTGCTCCTTCTGCGTCAGAGTCGGTGAGTGAATATTCGTCTTCGTCCTCTGGATCGCCAGATGGGTCGTCATTGGCAGCTTGCGGTGGTATTCCCTCACTTGCCGCGGTTGGTGCATCTGCCAACACATCAGAATCATTCTAATGGAGTATCATCGTGTGGAGATTGATCATGCTTACCCGGAGGATCATCATCCTCATCGTGTGAGAGGCCATACTCGTCTGTAGCGCCGGTACCGGCCTCAGAAGGAGTAAGGTCGATGGTTGAAAGACGATCATCATCGTCATCTAAATTGTCATCCATAGTGACTGTGCTCAAGACTGAAATAAGAGGACGCTCTACTGATCGCTGGCAGTAGCTTGGCAGGCAAGGAAGAGCAAGTAAAAGGCTGAGTGATGTGCAGGAAGCGTAGGAGAGAAGTGGTGTGAGGAAGAAATGGAGAGTACGTGGGGGGAAGAGGTGAAGAGTGGTGAGAGGAAGAGAGGAAGAGATGAAGAGTGGTGGGAGGAAGAGACGAAAAAAGCAGAGGAGGAGAAGGGTTGGGACTATATAGGTGATTTTGAATCACGTGGTGCTTCAACGATTCTGCCTTGAAGCGGTGGAAAGGCTGCAAAGAGCTGGCGAAGAGGCGAGAAACGTGCACGCTTATAGATATCCTTTAGGCTGTCAGGCAGGTGTCGTATGGGTTGGTTGGAGAAGCGTATTACATGACCCTGAGCAGCAGTCAGGATGAATAAAACGAACATGTGGCCGTTTGCCGTTATCGAAAGCACGTTGGGGAATAAGATGGAGATTAAGGAGTAAGTAGTTTATTGTTGAAGCGTCTATGCTTCCAAGAATCTTGTGACTGTGCACTCGTTGCCGCTTTTGACGATTGAAACGCTGGAACCGCCTGTTTATAAGCCCCATAAACCTGCCGCAGCCATCGTCTAGGTTGAAAAACAAAACAAAACAATGGAGATGTAGTACCTATCTAATCCAAGAAGAAATCGTCTAAATGCTGAGCGTCAAGTTCTCTAAGCGTACTGTGACACGTCGACGTCGCAGGCCATCCGACGGCCCAACCAGTTTCTCTAATGTTGCTTTTCCAAACACCGTAGTCTGTTTCTATGATTGCCACTTGCGGAAAGTGTCCATGACGGTGGTGAAAACGACCAAAAGGATACCGCCTCCAGGTCCGAGACGGAGAACCTAGCAGAGGTGAGCAAATGTAATATGTTCATACACGAACAAGAAAGGCTCACCTTGGGCAAGAAGCCCTTGTATAAAGCACCGAAACCCTCTTCTCTGAAAACAGTCACCACGGAGGGGAAAGCCCAGTTGTACTTGGGAATCTGACCGGGCACCTTGGGAGTGTTTTGAATTCTGCTCTTGACGACGTCCAGGGGAGTGTTGACAATGGTTCCCACGGTTCCACCGATGGCACCAGAGATCAAGTCGTTGCCCATCTTGCCGCTGCTGGTCTCAGCCTTGGGAAGCATTTGCCGGACCTGGAAGATGCAGCCAAAGTAGCCGGCGTTCCAGAGAATGTGTCGCCACAGTGTGCTCTCAAGGCCTTGATAAAGGGTGAGGGGGCCCTCGTTCTTCACAATCTTGACAACGCAATCCACCATGCCGTTGTATTTTCCAGCAGACGCCTTGTCTTGCAGACGAATCTTGACCAGCTCGAATGGAACGACAACGAAGGATTCGGTGGCACCTGCGGTAGCACCGGTGAGGACTGACAGTGACTGGTTCATCTTGTCGACGCCAAACATCTTGCGGTAGACCTTGCCCCATTCATCGTTGGCAGCAAACTTGGTGGCTCGCTTGGGGGCTTCCATCAGAATCGGAGCGGAGATGCCACGGTAGAGGCGTGAAAACCTGCGCCTCAATGAGAAGGGAGCTCCAAAGAAGATGCAAGAGAAGAGAGTGACCTACCCTTCGTGCTTGATAATCTTCTTGAAGCAGTCGAGCATGCCATTGTATGCTTCGGCACCTGAGCCCGTACCGGTCTGCAGCTGAACTCTGGTCTTGACCACATCCAAAGGGTACCTGAGCGGCGATTTGTAAGTATGGCTGGCTACTCAGGCTGGTGAGCGTAAAGGATATCGTGCAACGTACATGACCAGAATCTATTTGAAAAAAAAAGGACGAATCGTTAGCTGAGGTTTCTGTCAAGAGGAACGGGATCAAATCGCACCTCCGAGACGCCCGCAATTGCGCCTGAATGTATTGTCAGTCATGAATGGCCATCAAACAGCATTGGAGCGAACTGCGCCGCATCTGAGCGTACCTGCGGCAAACTGGTATTGGAAGGGAAGGGGCTTTGGCTCGGCCATCTTGACAAATTGGCGGTTCGACCTGGATCAATCAATTGCAGTGCTGAAGGGATTCCGTGGCAGAGGGACGGCCGAGCACAGATGCAATTGTCGTTGTGCTTAGCGGAGGAAGATCGGAGCGTCACTCTGGAGGGGAATTTTTTTTATCTTTAGCGGCGGGCAGGCCATTTCATGGGCTGAGTGTCGCCGGCTATAAGCGACCGTCCCACCCGGAGACCCCTGTGCAGTTTTTAGCGGCCAAGGGGGGTCACGAAAACTGGACGAGAACACGCGACACTAGCAGTGCGTTAGTCTGATGTGATGAGACGAGACGATGCCCTCGAGTCTACCTAGATGCTGATACTTTGTAGTTTTGTTCTACAGGCTTTGATGCCTGATCAGTCAATACAGAATACAGAGCACTTGCAGCTGCATAGGTACACTACAAGTATCCACGTCGGTAATTAAAGTAGAGCTTCCAGAAAAGTGTCTGTCCTATTCGACCTAAGTATTTTCCGTGTAAGTTGGATGTAATAGGTCGTATACGGATTGATGCCATTCAATCCGATATATTCATCTCCGCAGCCCGTCCATAGGTAGCGCAACATTATGCTTATTTAGCTTGATACCTCAGTACGTAAAGCAATGCAGTTTTTGTCTGGATGCTACGTAAATATACCAGTGATTCGGCATTCTGAACTAGAGGCATTTTCACATCATCGTCGAGTCCATCTTGAGATGGGTAATCTGGAAAGCCTCCCATCTCTCACACACTGCATACCACCTACAACTCACCACTAATCATCATATGGTAAATTGGATATACCAACTTACTCTTTAGCCTGTTGACGAGAGTCTTTTTCTCTTCTTGAACTGATACTATATACCTACCTAGTACTATATATGTCCTGTCGCTGTTACTGGTAGGTACATAGTAGGGCAGAGACGGCCCCAATGCACCCCGATGGCGGGGTTCAGAGTCTTCCCCCACAAACAAGTCATGCACGGCGGCTGATGGCCTTCGGAAGGGCCCGGCTTCCTGGTGCGCGTCCTGCTCCTACTGCCGCCCAGTAGACATTAACAGGTAAGATCTTTGCTGCTTGGCTGTCCACTATGTATCTTTCATATGGCAGATCCGGGGAACTGTACCTCGCCTCGGTAGCAGCAGAAGACTGCCGAGCCTCCTTTCGGCTCAGCTGGTCTTGTCTAGACAGACACGCACGTCCCACGGCCCAGAGGCTGCGTATCAGCAAATTAGACCCTCGCAATGTCGACATGTGCTATCGTTGGGAGGCCCTATCCGGAAGCTGAGTGTCAAAGCGATTTCGCACAGGCTGCATTTGCGCGCTGCTATTGGCCATGGCTGCAGAGAGGGTCATCCGTCTTATCGGCGCAAGTGCTCCGTGGCCCGGACCTAAACCCCGCCATCATCAACCACAGGGCAGAAAGGAGGAAGCGACAGGTACAATGCTGAGAGACGCAATATGATAAGGGTATACAAGTGGCCGACATTGGTTTTGTGAAGAGAACTCTACTAAAGAGATTAAATTCGAGCGACTTGCATACAACTAGGGAGCTGAGCAATGATTTTACCCGGCCTCTCAAATTGATTACTAGATTAACGGCTGCTTGCTGCCCTGTACCTCGGCGTAGACATATCAGCCATGGAGTCTCGGCCTAACAGCAGCCACGGCCCGTCAATGTACTTTCCGGGTACCTGGAATGCGGCAAGGCCACGCCCACGGAGCTTGGAACTTGGGAAAGATATAACCACCAGCCGGCTTCCAATCCTCCAATCCTCCATTATCGCCGCATCCTTCCATCAAAATCATCCGAGGATCGAAACTCATCCAAATCCAAGCCACTCACCGGTCCAAATCGTTTCGCGCCGCCCCTCGACATTATCGATAACAGAGTCTTTCGCCATCTATCGACGATTTATCCTGCCTGCGCATTCGGTGATAACAACTTGTCGAGTCCCACACACGCACTTCTTGCTGCAGCTGCGCTGAGTTGCACAATCTCCTGGCATCGAATTCCGCACAAGAGAGCTTCGACTGTGCTTGCTGAGGCGTCAGCAACTCTCCGGCGCTTCGAATCGCACCTTTAAAAAAGCCGTGATCCTGCGAGACTCACAGCGAGGTGCCTTTTCAGGCGTCTGGGCCTCCTGTCCGTCCTGCAGCAGCTTATCCCCGGCCGATGAGTCATTTGCTGTGGAAATACTTCTGGGAAAACGATGTCGACAAGTTTCGGCGTCTGCTGGCTTCGGCCGGCCCCAATACCCAGGCGACAACGAGGAGTCCAGCCGTAGGCGTTGGACCATACCTTGGAGCGAGTCCCGGTAGCATCGGGACTTCACCAAGGACTACCACCAAACCGCGCAAGGCGTCAGGTTATGCCCCTGGCCTTGGCAGAGCAAAAGACGGCAGCTCTGGTCTGAACAAGGCGGAAGTGAACAGTCGTGACCATGCCGGACTGACGCTGTTGCTGCGCGCATCTTCTTCTACCGATCCGAACGCCCTGGCCTTCGTCCAAGCTCTGCTCGACCACCCCCATATCGACTTGTACGCTCAAGATCCTGAAAGTGGCTGGAATGCCCTGCATAGGTCACTGTATGCCGGAAATGCATCAATAGCCAGAGCGTTACTGGCCAAAGAGCGTGGAGACTTGGTCAATCACGCTCTTGGTGCTTTTAACAAAGTTGGCCAGCTCATCAAGACCAAGGATCACGAAGGAAACAGTCCATTTGACCTCTACAACTCGACAATTGCTGCGAGATCATTACGTCATACAATGGTTCAATCTCTGGCCGATGATGATTCGGACCTCGGTGACGGTGACTTTGACCAAGGGTGAGTTATCACTGCTGCATTTCATTCTTGGCTGCTTCGTATTTGGTGTTGACTGTCTTGGCATCGTATAGTTCTTCCAAATTTACGCACGCCAACAAACATTATGCAGAGGGAGATGAACTGTTCATGTTTGGAAGCAACAAGAACCTTTCCCTTGGAGTTGGGGATGAGGACGACCGACAGTATCCTGAGCGGATAATGTTACAGCGGTCTGACCAATCCATACGTCGCTTCTATGAAGATTACCTTACACAGAAGCACGTGGATGCACCACTCGATATCACGACAGATCTTGAAACCATCCCTGCTCTGGTTCAAAATCGACCCTTGGTAATCCAAGACGTGGCCATGTCAAAGCTTCACAGCGCTATTCTTACAGACGACCCGATATCCAACCTTTATGTTTGTGGTGTTGGCCGCGGCGGAAGGCTGGGACTTGGGGATGAGAACACGCAATTCAAATTCACCCCTCTCTCCGGCCCATTTGCAGATAAAAAGGTTGGTCAGGTTGCACTCGGGCAGAACCACTCAATGGCAGTCGTTGGAAACGGCGAGCTGTGGACCTGGGGTCTCAACTCTGATTCGCAGCTTGGCTACGTGCTGCCTCCTCCTCTGAGGACAGATGAAGAGCCGATGAGCCTCGTCCCGCGGCAGGTTTTCGGCCCTCTCAAGAAGGAGATTGTCCTTGGTATTGCTGCATCATCCATACACTCGGTTGCTCACACTGGATCGTCACTCTACTGCTGGGGTCGCAACGCGGGCCAGCTCGCCCTTATGGATTCTGATTCTAGATCACTGGATCTGCAGCAGACGCCTCGCAAAGTTGCCGCATCTCTTTTGTCGGCGCCGATTGAAATGGTTGCCGCGATTGACAGGGCCACCACCTGCTTGTTATCGAATCGCCAAGTTTGGGTATTCACCAACTACGGATACAACCTCATAAGGTTCTCCTTTCCCGACGTCGCCCTTAACCGCACGCTCAATGCAAGCGTCTTCTCCACCAAGCTTGACGTATCACGAAGAGATATTCGATACATTGCAGCTGGTGGTGAGACGATCGCCGCAGTCACGGCTCGTGGCGATCTCTTCACCATGCAGGTCAGTAACAAGGGAGATGCTGGAGCCCCATTTGGCTCCACGACCAACCCCGTCAAAATTAAGAGTGCGGTTTCTCAGCCGCAGTGCATATGGGATTCGGGAAAAGACGGTGTTACATCGGTCAGCGTTGGGGAGCATGGATCTGTCATTATTTGCACAGCATCTGGCGCTGTCTGGAGGAGAATCAAACGCCTCAAGGGGAAGATCGAATCCATTGTCGATTCTGGCGGTGTGAAGAGAAAAGATTTCAAGTTTCAGCGTGTTCCTTACATCACGGATTGCGTGGCTGTGCGCAGTTCTACCTTTGGGGCGTTTGCTGCCATCCGAAATGATAGCAAAGTCATGGTTCAGGAAATTCACATTGCCGAACAAAATCTCTGGAACGATATGGGCTCACTCCTTTGCTTGAAGGATTTCTACACTCCCGAAGGCAGTTCTGAAAGTGACTCATTACGAAAAGCTTGGAACGCTTCCATCATCAGAGAGGGTCCCGGTACTGTGGCCCATCGGATTCTAAGCTCCTCTGACATCGAAACGGACATGCTTCATTGGCTACAAGCCAATTCGTTCTTATACGATACCGACCTAGAGATTCGCACAACCGCGGCGCCAGATATCAGGATACCGGTGCACGGCTGGCTTCTCTCCGGACGAGCTCCGTCCTCCGCCAGGCTTTGTCTGACTTTCGGCTTGATGGCTTCCACGCGCAATCGGACACATTTGCCATGGAAAATGTCAACGATAAGGCGGTACTGACTCTGCTCCACATTGACGTATTCACAATGCTGAATATTGTGGTATATGCCTACCAAGACAACATCATTCCCGTGTGGAAATACACGCGCGAAGCCCCGGCTCTGGCCCATCGCTTCCGCCAAGTTCGAACGGACTTGATGAAGGTTGCTACAAAGCTCAACATGCCGAAACTGGAGGCTGCTGCTCGGCTGCAGGCAGGCCTAGAACGGACGCTTGATGTCGATTTGCAGGAAGCAATAACCGACCCGTTGTTCTTTGAGGATGGCGACGTGATACTAGAGCTGGACGGAGACGAAGTGACGGTCCACAGTCATCTCCTGTGCCAGCGCTGTCCGTTTTTCGACGGAATGTTCAATGGTAGATCGCAGGGGCAGTGGCTAGCTGGTCGCCGCGACGCGACACAGCAAATAGAGCCGGTCCGAATTGACCTGAAGCACATTCATCCAGAGACCTTTTCTTATGTGCTCAACTTTTTATATGGGGATATTGGCGAAGAAATATTCGATGAAGTGATGGCTACGTCGATTGACGAATTCTCGGAGCTCGTCTTGGACGTGCTCAGCGTGGCCAACGAGCTCATGATTGATCGACTATCACAAATATGCCAATCCTTGATTGGCAAGTTTGTGACAAATCGCAATATATCGAATCTCCTGAATGAAATCAGCGCTTGTTCCGTGGCGGAGTTCAAGAACACTGGGCTGGAGTACATCTGCTTGCAGCTAGAATCCATGCTTGAGAACCATTTCCTGGACTCCCTCGACGAAGAACTCTTGTACGAACTGGATAGTAAAGTTCGAGACAATCAGCTCGCGTGCTTTCCAATTGCAAAGAGCGGTCGAGCGGAGCTGCTACTTCACGAGAAGTACCCTGACTTGGTGACTGATATTGAGGAAGAAAGAATGCGCCGTGTCAAAGAGATGGCATTCAAACACGTTCAAAAGGAGGAAGAGAGAAGACTATCCTCTGCCTACAAGCCACGCTTTGGAAGTCTGGATGATCTTGCGCGAGGGCTAGAGACCCCAGAGAAACTCACCAGACAGTCCAAGACTGGGCGAAACGAGCCATTCAGCCCGACTCTACGTCCCAAGGATTCCCAAGCCGATATGATCTTTGATATGGATGATGAAGGGCCCTCTGGAGGAAGCAGTCTCGTGTCTCCGCAGCTATCGCCCCCTCTGACCCGCACCGATACTGATGCTGGATCGATCTCAAGGCTCCCGACAGAATGGAAGGGCTCAAAGGGCAAAGACAAAGCCGAGACACCGCAGTCGCCTGTTCCAAGCCTGCCTTGTCACCAACAACCGACCATCGACTCGGTCACACCGGTTTCCAAAGAGGCCAGGAACGATGTAGAATCTCCATACTCGGCCGCCAACCCTCCGTGGGCCTCTGCGGCACTGCCTACTGCTAAACTGGATCTGAAGGACATTATGTCTGAGGCTTCCGGAAGGTCAGCGTTGACGGCCGCCTTGTCAGCACAGATGACAAAGGACTCGTCTAGTAAACCGCTTTCCAAAATGTCACAGAAAGAACGGAAGAAACAGATGCAGATGCAGCTGGAATCACAGGTCGCAGTGCAAGAGGAGCAGGCCAAAACGATACCGTGGGAAGCAGCATCGTCTAAGAAGACTCAGCCACCATGGAAAGCAGCAACGCCCGTTCCAAAGACTTCACTGCAGCAAGCTATGGCATCTGACGTTGCACAGCGAAACGCAACATCTACCAATGCCAAGCCCCTAGTCGCATCTGAGTCTAATCCTCAATCCACGCAGAGACGGACAGCTTCCCCGGACACTCGATTCCCCGGACAGGGGCGTCCTGGCAACCTACCGGTAACCGCCCAAACAGGCGCTGGAGCGGAAAAGCAACAGCAGAAGCCTCTGATACCCCACTCAAAATCTTACATTAAGCCGGCACAAAAGACGGAGGCGACGTTGGGGTTGAGCATGGCAGATATCATCGGCCAGCAGCAGAGAGAGCAGCAGTTGGTCAAGGAGGCAGTGGCAAAGCGATCTCTCCAGGAGATCCAACAAGAACAAGCCTTTCAGGAGTGGTGGGACCAAGAGAGTCGTCGTGCGCAGGAAGAGGAGGCTAGGCGGCACAGTCGAGCAAAGGGCAAAGAGGAGCAGGGAGGAGGAGGAAGACGTGGCCGCCGGGGAAGGGGTGGAAAGGCTCGAAGCAGCGAGCCGTCAAACAGTCAGCAGCCTGGCGTTGAAGGCTCCAGTACGAGCACAAAAGAAGCACCCAGGACCGGCGGTAATGCATCGTCGGGGCCGAGGTAGAGGCAAGACGAACAGAGGTGGGATGTAAGTTTTTTTTTAATCGGGCTAGAGTTTGTGTGTTTGGCTTACTTGAATTTGTTTTGACGGCTACACCGGCAGCTTTAATACTATATAGTAGATATCCCCAGCTCCTTGTACTCGGGTGCGATTTTGTAACAATACCAATCATGACCCGGCACGCTTCTCGTGTCACCAACAACTTGCAGATTTGGAATGCACGGGCAGGTGAGGAGCTGCAGGCGAGGACCAAGAAGTACCTACCAAGGTAGTCGTATTCACATGACGGGAGCACGGAGTACGGAGCAGAGGTTCCCGACAATCGCCGGCAAAGGGAGCAAGACGCGGCGGAGATGGCCAATTCATTAGAAGTGCCAGCACATCACATCTTGCTGGGTGACACAGCCATTCAGAGGCTCCAGGGCCTCACCGACACAATTTTAGGGCTCAGCGAACGGCTGTGCGACACCAATCCCGAGCGTGTCTTGTCCCACAGGCCCTTGGATGGCAAGGACCAGGCCGTGAGGATTTGTTTGTGATGGGGAGTGGATTGGGCGTAGCACGAAAAATGGCCCTCCAGCTTCTTTTACGTGCCTATTGACGGACATTGGGGGCTTTTATTGCTTACCTTGCTGTCATATCACCGTGCTGGGCACCACTGTCAGGTAATACGGTTGATGTAACCGTGCCCAAATAAGCAATTGATGAATGGGATGTTTATTCTATTTTCCGTCTGGTGTCATGTTCCAATTTCACCATTGCCACTACCTTGCGTGCTCGGCGCCCAGGATTTGTTAATCTCAGTCGCCCTCCCTGGCAAGCCTCGATTGATCTGATCCGGCCATCCCCTTGCGGCTAGCCCCAGCCCGTTGCGTGAATCGAATCGCGAACAAGGCCCGCGGTAGCATCGAATGTAAATGGAGTGCATCCATGGCTGTTTCGTACCGGGTACATGTGCTTTGCTGGGCATCATGCATGGTACTACCTAGGTAGGTAGGTATGTTATGCCAGGTACCGCGGCGGTACGTCGCCTCGACAACTCAACTCCCCCCAAAAAGCCGCCAGCCGGAGGGAAATCGGATCATGAATCAACGGGCTTCTGACATGGACGGGCGGCCAACCACAGCTGCGCGATAGGACCCCCACAGCTCTCGGCACGCTCGCTCGCTGAGCACAGCGCAAGAGGGTGCTAAAAGCTGCCCTGCAGCCCATTCAATCGGACGCTGGCTTCAGCGGTGTGTCGGCTGTGGGCGGCTCGGTTGGTGGTTGCGTCAGAGGTACTCGGTACCTGTTAAGGTGCATGTAGTTGGGATGTACTGCAGCGACTCCGTCAGTTTGATCCGACGCAGGGCGATTGGGGAAGATGCTGAGGCGCCCATTTGTATCGTCACGGCTTGGGGAGAATTGGCGCACACATGTACCTACAGATCGACCCCCAGCAGCTAGGTACCCAGCAGACTGCACCTGTACCTGGGCTCTTTTGCTATTGTCGATATCGTGCTCAGAAAGCACGAGACCAATAACTGGAGCTGACATGTGCTGGCCCCCGTACCTCGAGGTACCTGCCAGGTACTTGTCTGCGGCCCTGGTTGCTTGCTTGACCTCGACTCTCAGCAACAGCTGGGCTTCAATAGCACTTTAGCGCCCCCCCAGTGCTCCGTGCCCTGGTTTGTTCATGGTACTGCACTACCTCCCCGGTACATACCCACTACCACATTGCCTCAGCTACTGTACGTGCCTCTCCACCAACCTCGCCCGTCCCCCCGGCTTTCTCTCAAACCTTATCAGCCGGGCTGACGAGAGAAGAGGCATCAAATCTTGATTCCTCCATCCACCCAAACATCCAAACCCAGCCCAGAGCTCACCGCTTACAAGGGCATCAAGTGCGAGCGCGGCGTTGACCAAGGCCCGTTGTGCAGCTCTCTGCGCGCTGTCGGATGACGAAGGGCCCTGTACCTGATACCCTGGCCTGCCATCACGGGGTCGGACGAGTGCCGGGGCGAGTGACTCTTGTGCTAAAAGGAGCTCGCGTCCTGTGACGATACCCGTCTCCACAGACTTTATCGATTCGACACTGTTGGAACCTTGGGGGATCGCAACACCTCGTTGTTCTCTCTCTCTTTCCCTCTCTCTCTTCTGGGCATTGCATTGGGATGCCGAGTGCTTGCGGATAAGCTGTGTGGTAGCGTCGTCACTTTTGCCCGTTCGACTCGTCTTGCTTGTACTGGCCCCTTCTGCGTTGGCTGCCTGTCTGCCGAGCCCATCAAGGCCCTTTTATCAGGTCCTCCCCCCTCTGCTGCCTGGCGAGTTAGCCAAGGTTGCCTCATCCCGCGGACCACGATTGACCAGTCATCGGCCTCAGTCTGCCGGTTGACTGCATCGCACGGAATTGGGTTGGAGTTTGTGCCTTGCTGCCCATAATCACGCCTGCTCGAAGCCAGCGAGCGCCGCCGCACGAGAGAGCGGACGAGCTTCCCTTGGATCCTGTCGAAATCAACGCCCACGCCAACGATGGAAGAGCAGTCTCAGTTCCAGACCGACACCCCTATCCGAGTTTGATCGACTGCCGTCCGTTTGTTTCTCTCTCTCATCGACAGGAAACGCCCTGGTCTCGAGAGCCGATACAAGCTACTTTCCCCCCCTCCTCTTCCCCCTCCTCCTCCCTCCCCTTCTCTTGACCAGCCATGCATCAACAAGGCCGGGTGCCACCGAGGCTCGCCTCGCCAGCTAGGTCGCCCATGCGATCCAACAGCCTGCGAGAGGGCGCTGTGGGATCTCGTCCGCGGGCGGGATCGAGCCTCTCCGCCAGGGAATCTGCGAGCTCACCCACGATGGAGCAGACCGGACCGCCGGCTGAGTCAATAAGAAAGTTGGATCAGATAGTCCAGGTGAGTTGGATCATGGCTTTGTCGAGGGCGAGTGTCTCTATATATGGCTTTCAATGGGCTAACCCTTGCTTGTGCCGGGCAGAACTTCCACACCAAAATCGCCGCCGTCGTCGTCTCCTCGCGCATGAAAGTTAAGCCAATCCACGGCGCCAATGGCGTACCGAAGATTAATAAATGGGTATGGCCCAAACCATGTGTAGGAATGGGAAAGCTACATGTCTGACCGTGCTGCTGCAGTACCAAATCGAAACCGAAGAGATTGACGAGTTTAGGGAAGAGCTGAGGATATGGAAGAATTGCGGTAGTCTTGAGAACCGCCCTCCACCCATGATCATCGAGGTTTATCTTGATGCGTCGACGCTCAAGGAAAGCCAGAGTCTTGTCATCATCGACGAGGACGGGAAGCGCTGGGATGTCCTAGAGCAGCTCGCTACGTCGACATCTTCCAGTGGCAGCGATTCCCTCGCCAACATTAGAAGGCCGACTGAGGTTATATTAGAGCGATGGCGCGTGGAACTCAAATCGATTGTCGACAAGCCCTTGGACGACTTTGGACCCATTTTACCTACCATCTACAAAAAAGCCATAGTCTTCTTCCGATCTTTGTTTGTCGCCACCAAACTATTGCCCGCCTGGAAATTTGCCAGCCAAGGTGCAGTTAAAAACTCCCACCCGGCCCTGATTCCCCAGTGCAGGATTCGAATGTCCGACCCGGACAGGTCAAGGCCCGACCTCTTGAAGAATCCCATCGACGGGAGAAGGGACGCAGTGACGGAATACATGTTTGGAGATCTCGAGGTACCCGTTGGCAGGTTATGCACCTCTGTGATTTATCGAAACGAGTGCACATTCCGCGTTGACGACGCAGAGTCACTTTTGAGCTCCCGTTTCATGGGAGTTGACGAGAATTACTTCAAGCCATCATTACCACAGCGACACATGGCTGAGGCGGGCTCGCTGAGAGACCACCGCCGGGGGGTAAGCGTCAACGACGTTCACCAGACATATGGTAGTCTGTCCACCTTCCACGGCGATGGCCCCATAGGAACAAGCCCGATATCCGCGCTTCGTGCCGTCAAGCCGCCCGGCTCGGATACGAGCTCACCGCCAGCATCACTTCCGCGTCAAACGGACAATGGGGTAGCGCCTCATTCACTGCCGATATCAGGGCGAGCGTCTGCAGCAAGACCCACGGTCCGCGTTGGAGAAGATCGAAGAAGGCCCTCTATCTCTTTTCAACCATTTAAAGCTGGATCCCTATCAGGATCTCCCGTTCCCCGGCACACTGACCCAGAATCGCCCGCATCTCTTACTAGGCCTAGCTTACCGTCCCTCCGACAACCAGGAAACCGATCTTCGTTGACCGCGGGCATGCCGGCCTCGCTTCGCGGACCTACCGCCGTAAACACCACCGAGTCACCTATAGTGGGATCCCCACGACCCGCATCCGCCAGCAGATATAGCAGCAGCTTCACGCACCGGAGGGGGCGACTATCGATTGGCAGCACGAGTCGGATGGGTGATGAAGAGCAGAGCAGCAGCGGGAGGCAGAGCCTGGCCTCATCGATTGCGCAGCCAGGATCCGGATTTCTCGCCGAGGTTGGAGCAACAAGCTATAGTTCGCTGCAGACCGAGGAGGACGATATTTCTGATTTCCTAAAGGCTCTAGACAGCAAAAAGACTCTAAAGTCATTCGAGCCAAGCAAGAAGGGAGAATCGGCAACGAGCAGAACGGTGGCCCAGCTGTCCAAGTTCCAAATGATGAGGGAGTCCAACAACGCCTTGACCGAGTCAATGACTTCCTCGATGCAGCTTAATCGGTCCTCGACTGTTTCAAGCAGGCAGCTCGCAAACTTGACTGGCATCGGTGGAACGATTTCGCTATCCACATCCTCTTCTCCCGGAAAACCAGTGTCACCACATACACCACACACGCCCGCAATCCCGTCTCGCCTCAGTGAGAATTCGATTATAGACTATACACCGGCGGCCTATAAGAGGGTGGAGCCGCCTGCGAGAGACTCATCACAAGCTAGAGCAACAGGGTCCCAGGGCCACGGTACCACGACTCAGGACGGTACGACTGCGATTGACATTCCCCTATCCCCTAGACTGGGTACCCATCACCGCCGATCAAGCTCTGTTGCCCAGCAGGTCCGAGCTGCAACTGATGACGACGAGGCCGATCTGCCGTTTGCTACGCATCGAAGCATTAGCCTCGGGGCAAATGATAGGGAGCCACCGACTCTGAGTACACTTCTCGGCCGACAAATGCAGTTGGAAGAGGAGCTACCTGGACAGCAAGAGGATCCATCCAGCCCGATTCGGCCGGCGGCTGACATTCAGACTGCCGAGTCATCGGACGTGATCCAACGAGGCTCGGCGAGCGACACCCCCCCGGATGGCTTTATTTCTGCGACGCAGCCAAGCTCCCCCTTCCATCGACGGCGGTATGCAGGGATGGCAGGCGGCCGCCGAAGCACCCCTCCGCACTCTTCTCGAGGCAGCTTTGCTGGGTCGACTAGTAGGCTTGGCCGTCCAGATGATGAGGCTGTTGGCGAAGAGCCGCTAGTCTTTACCCTCTCTGAGATGGACGCTCTGGGGAGGCGAAGCTTGGAAGAAAGCCGCGGCGGCAGCGGCAGCGGCAGCGGCACTGCATCTACTGAACGACCCCATTTCGAGCCACGAGGCACGACTCGAAGAGGATGGGCCGAGTGATGCTGAGAAAATTCACACGAGACTTTTTTTACTTTTGCTGGCTAAAGATTGATTGATTGATTGCACAGATTGTTGATAGACTCATCATCTTGCTTTTTTTTTTTTTTTAAAAAAAAGCCCTCCAGTGCCGGGCTTTTTGAGACAGCATCTTGTTCTAATGATTGATTGGATTATTTGTGATTTGGGGCGTTGATGTATCTCCTTAATAAATTGTCACTCTTCTCGCCTCTCTTTCTTCTTTTATCCCTTGTCTTCCTTTTTTCCTTTTATCAGGTTCTTTCTTTCTTTGTTCTTGCTTCTTTTTTGGATACCGGTAACATGGAACCCCCCACAACGGGCACGGGGATTTAGGGTTGCATTATTTTTTTATTTCTTACTCTTTGGACCTTATCTTTCTCCTCCCTTTGGCCGGCGAGCGGCTTTGTTATTTCTGCTGTGTTGTTATTAGTATTACGGCCCGGAGAGCCTGTGTGTATATATCGGTAGGGGGAGACGAAATGGACCATCGAGAACGGGTTTGGACAGGTACTACAGGCAGAGCTTGACGATGTTTGGATCTACGATGAGTGCTGCACTGGGGAGTATATGGGGCCTCGAGGCAATGTACAAAGTAGGCGAAGATTTCGTTTCTTAAAAGACTGGAATTTGAGAATTATATTTATTCGCTTGCTTGATTGATGCCGTTTGTTGCGTCTGCTCCCTACTTGTGAGGGTATTATTATACGGGGCTCTTATGCCTTGTAGTACCTAGTGCCTATATATTAAGATGGTCTAAAGGTGTGTCGCCGTAAAAAAACAAACGCAGACACGCAATCCGTCAAGCTCCCCGGCTCATCTTCATTGTGTAATTGGTGAGAGAATTCGCTATCCTGAATACGCGGCCTGGCTAATTTATCACGAGACATGAGTCTGTTTTGTACTCCAAAAGTTTCCAGTGGTCAAAAACATCCAAACGGGGCGGAATGACGAGATACGGCAGGATGGGCGTGGCGTTGGAGTGGCGCGGCCAACCACGTAATGCGTAATATTAGCGCTGGGGCTGCTCAGCTGCTGAGCCTCTGCTGTGAGGATGACGGACTCGAACTGTAAGCTTTATTACAAGGTTACATGCAAATCTATGTACGGCAAGGCACATGCCCATCTTGGGGCTGGTGGACTGTCTTCCATTGATGTTGATGAAACCCTAAAAAATAAAATACTGTAGAAAACAGCAATGAATTGCCCGATTTACTTACAGTGCCTTTGTCCATCCATGTACCTGTTGTGTTCAAGTGTCGCTTTACATTGAATACTCCTAGGTACAAACTGCGGGTACGGAGGCCTGGATGCTCGCTGCGGATTACGAGGCGGAGGTACTTGTGCGCTTGGGACCTGCTGCTCGTGAACCCTGGCTGCATTCGCCGGCAGACAAGGTACCCGGACCAGCACTTCTCAAGGTGCGAGGCCAGTGTCGTAACTCTGCGCGGGTACCCGCCCTGTCCTCGCCATGTACCTACATGTACATGCATGTGCGCACTGGGTGGTTCACAAAGAGGCTAACCAAGGCAGAGAGGCACCTAACACTATTAGAACTGCTCAACTTGGACTCGACACCTCCACGATCCTGCTCTCCTCCCAAATCGGCATCCTGTCGTCACCTGCTTCGCCCGTGGCCGATAAGAAGCTTCCGCATCTCCTGCGAGCTTCAGCACTATCCGTTTGTCAACTGCCAAAACCCCGTGCGACCGCATCGCGAGCTGCTGCCTTGGCCTCAGCCTAGCCCTTCCAACCAACGTCATACCTCGAGTCGTCAGCAGTAGCCATGTTCCGAGCGGCGGCGGCTGGGCCGTTTGACGAAGTCGTCAGTGAGTTTTTTTTTTAAAACAAACCCAGGGAGACGCTCGCATCGATACAACCCTGACGATGCTCTCCTTGTTGCCCCTGTATCCTTGCTAACGGCATCGCAGCCAAGGCGACTGACGAGAATCTGACGTCGGAGGACTGGGGCGCCATCATCGAAGTATGCGACAAGGTGTCTGGCGACCAGAATGGCTCCAAGGAGGCCGTCCAGAGCATGATCAAGAGGCTCGCCCACCGAAATGCCAACGTGCAGCTCTACACTCTCGAGGTTCGTCCTTGTTCATCCCCTTTGTCCTTGTCATGGCGGCAGGATTCCCCCCGCTCGCCGCCGAGGCCCCGAAAAATCAACCGACTAATGCCTCTCCCAACCAGCTTGCGCACGCCCTCTGCCAAAACTGCGGCAAGCAGATGCATCGCGAAGTCTCCAGCCGCGCCTTCACCGAGGCCCTGTTGAAGCTGGCAAACGACCGCAACACCCACCAGCAGGTAAAGAGCAAGATCTTGGAGAAGATGCATGAGTGGACAGACATGTTCAGCAGCGACGCCGACCTGGGCATCATGGGGGATGCCTTCCACAGGCTGAAGCAGAGCAACCCTTCGCTACAGCCGCCCAGCGCACCCCAGAAGCAGGGCCTGACCGACCAGGACCGGCAAAAGGAGGACGACGAGCTACAGATGGCCCTCAGGCTCAGCTTGCAAGACGAGGAACACAAGAAGCCGGCTCAGGCGGCGCCAACTGCCCACGCGGGATCCAGCAATCAACAACAGCAGAGTGCCCCGGCGTCCACTGCCGTGCCCTCAGGCACCACGGCTGCCACGGTCAGCAGGGTACGCGCCCTCTTTGACTTTACGCCCACCGAGCCCGGCGAGCTGGAATTCAAAAAGGGTGATGTCATTGCTGTGCTGGAGAGCGTCTACAAGGATTGGTGGCGTGGATCGCTCAAGGGAAAGACGGGCATCTTTCCTCTCAACTACGTCGAGAAGCTGGCGGATCCCACACCAGAGGAGATGCAGCGAGAGGCTCAGATGGAAGCGGAGGTTTTTGCCGAGATCAAGAACGTAGAGAAGCTCCTAACGCTGTTGAGCGCTTCCAACACGGGACCACGGGAGGAAGACAATGAGGAGATTTCGGTACGTATGCGCCGGCTCGTTGAAACACATCCTTGCTAACCAATTCCTCAGAAACTATATCACCAGACGCTTGCAATCCGCCCAAAGCTGATCCAAGCTGATTGAGAAATATTCTCAAAAGAAGGGTAATAGTCCGCCTTCACCAGCATATCGTTGCGCACGCTGCTAACAACCAACGCAGATGACTTCACCCAGCTCAACGAAAAGTTCATCAAGGCTCGAAGAGACTATGAATCGCTGCTAGAATCGTCCATGTCTCATCCTCCCCAGCACAACTACCAACAGTATGCCCTGCGGCCTGGCCCTCAGGGGTACCCTGCGCCGCGAGGAGGCAACTACCCACCACAGCCTCAACAGCAAGATCCCCAGAGATTCTACACCCCTGGTCCTCAAGGTTCGGCTCCCCGCACACCTACGCATTGAAGTGATTCAACATTGTTGTCAGCTCTAGTTGCTAACCGTTGGTATAAGGCCGGCCACAGTACCAGCAGACTTCTTCCCCTCCTCCTAACTTCCCACAGCCTGGAGCTCCTGCACAAGGCCCTCCTCACTCTACGCCTGCGCCCTTTTATGTGGCAGGAACCGAAGTGCCAACTCTTGCTGCCGCAGGCCAGCCGCCCGCTGCTCAGCAATATCCCCCGAGAGAACATGCTCCTAGAATACCATCCAATGGCAGCCTGCCTCCTCCCCTCAACACCTCAACATCACCGCCTCCTCAAAATTTCAACCCCTTCAAACAGCCTGGTAACCAGCAACCACCAAGCACCTACGGCGCCCAGGAACTAGCTACATCTGTATACGATTCTCCCATTGCTCCCAACAACCCGACCTCTGCCGTCACGTACTCTAGCTCTGTCTATTCGCAAGAAGGCCCAGGCATGCCTCACCCAAAGGACAACGAGCCAGTAGCTCCCTATACTACGCAGCAACCGTCGTACCAGAGCTACCAGCCCCCTCAACAGCCCCCTTCTGCTCCTCCCGGCCAACGCCCTCCAAACACCATGAGTCCGCCGCCCTTGCAGCCCAGCGGCGCCGCATACGACGCTCGTCAAAGTCTACCAAGCCAATCAGGCGCGGCTGCCGGGACTCAATACAGGCCGTATGTGCCCCCAGGTTCGGCAGAACCTAGCGCTCCGGCTCCAAACGACTACTATCGCCAACCGGGAGTCTATTAATCCAGTTAATGAGCGTAACATGTCAGACTAGATGGACTGGTTACAGAATGTTAATAAGTGGATTGTTGGTTCAACAATAAGGAAGCGATTTTTTTTACTCTGCTCTTACGAAAGGGGAGGAAAGAAGAATGCCTTTTTGACCTTGTTTTTTCTATCTTTGGGTTACATGAATGGAATGCCTAGCGTGGATATGGGATGGAGAGAGACAATAGGAACAATACCTTGTTTTTTTTTTCCCGCCTACTTTTTTGTTTTCGAGTTGATTGGTTATCCTCCATCACGTGTGTTGCTCTTTTGACGTGGATACTGTGCGTGCCTTTGTAAAGGGTCTGTGATTTTGAAATGTGTATTCATATCGTCGTATACAGTCAATCTACATGTCCTCATTCATGATGCGTAGTTGAACCTCGTCAAAGCCAGCAAGCACTCTCACAGTGCTACCAAAACCCTATTTCCCATCCAATCCCCTTTCCCCATATCTATATCTCATAATCATAAATCATAAAAAAAAACCATAAACTCTCTACCACCGCCGCGCATACGCACTATTCTCCGGCTTCTTCTGCTTCGTCTTTTGCAAAAACGACACGGCATCCTTGGCCCTCCTGTCCTCGTCCTGCGCCGCATTGTCGTGCTGGACATTGACGTGCGCGCCGTCCTGGAAGCGCGAGGTGTGGATGGGCTTGAACAGGTCAATGATTTCGTTGAGGCCGAGCTTGAGGGCGCCCTTTTTGGAACTTCCTTCAATGGTCTGCTCGGCGAGGAGGCGCTTCTTTTCCTGCAGCTCGAGGATGCCTTCTTCGACGGTGTGGGTGACGGTGAGCTTGTAGACGACGACGTCGACGGTTTGGGTGAGGCGGTGGACTCGGTCTATGGCTTGTTCTTCAACAAACTGCGACAAGTTGTTAGCATCTGATGTAAGAGGAAGAAAAATTGAAAAAAGACGTACGGGATTCCAAAACGGCTCAATGATGATGACCCTCGTCGCGGCAGTCAAGTTCAAGCCCAAGCTGCCGCACTTGAGACTGCAAAGCAACACCCTCGTCGACTTGTCCTCGCGGAGCTTCCGCAAACTCTCCTCTCGCGCATCGTTCCTCATGCTGCCATCGTACCGCGTGAACCGGAAGCCTTCCTTGCGCAGAAACGGCTCCACCAAGTCGAGCATCGACGTAAACTGCGAAAACACGATAAACTTGTGCTCGTGCGCCTCTGCGCGCAACAACTTGGTGAGTTCCCGGATCTTGGCTGATGAAAAGATGCTCTTGCCGGCTGGCGAGGGGTCGTACTCCGAAGAGGCATCTGAGTCTTCCTCTTCAGACTCGGACTCGGTCTCTGAGTCGGCGTCGGTCCTGGAGCCAGCTTCAGAATCATCATCGGAAATTGTGATGATGCTTTTTGACTTTGACTTTGAAGTGCGAGGAGCCTTGTCCTTGAGCGTCTGCGAGGCCATACCCTTTGTTATTTCAGATACAGACAAGAGAGAATCGTCATCCGACTCCTCGTCCACAGACTTGTACCCTTTCTCCTCCCTAGCGATCGAATCATCCACCACAAAGCTGTCAAGGTTGCTTTGATCATCATCTTCATCTTCTTCAGAGTCTTCGGAATCCTCTGATCCTATCGAGTCTCCGCCACCCTCTGCGTTTTCGTCTTCTTCGCCTCCAGCCTTGCCGAGCTTCAGGGCTCCCCGCTCGCTCTCCGAGACAATCCAGCTGCCCTCGTCTTCGTCATCTTCGTCATCGCTGTCAATGACGGCTTTGCGGTTTTGACGACGACGAGATGTTTTCTTCGGCTCCTCTTCATCTTCATCATCGCTATCGAGGACAGCATTCCGGTTTCGCGGTCTCCGTGCATTCTGTCTAGGCTGTTCTTCCTCTTCTTCTTCCTCTTCTTCTTCTTCCTTCCCACGCCTCTGCTGTCTCTTTGTCGCCCCCTTCTTCTTGGAGGATGCTGTTTTCACAGCCTTTTTAGCCTTCTTCTTTGTCTTCTTCGGCTTCTCGCTGCCGTAAAAGAATGCCAAATCCGAAGCGCATTCAGCACAGTGGTCATCTCCAGAGTCACGTCCCTTTTTATCCACTGGCCGGCCGCAAATGCTACACTCCTTAGTAGTGATTCCCATATCTGAAAACAAATCCACCACCGAATCCACATCCGCATCTTGCTGCTTCGCATTCGAAACGCCGGTTGAAAGCGCATCCTTGTCATCCCCTAGCTTTCCCTCGAGCAGTTTCGGGTGATTGCACGCCTGTCGTAAACGTAGCAGCAATGTAAAGGCGTTGGCGTAGCTAATCTTCTCTTTCATCATCCTTGCCATGCTTTGGTCGGCACGAGCTTCCAGCTTTTGGTAAAACTTCCGCTCTGCAGGGGAGAGCTCAGTGGCAACAGTGACGACCTTACGGTTGGTATGTCTAAAGCCGTTGATTGCTGCTGCACCGTCGGCCGATGGCACTCCGCCAGGTGTGAGTGCACCAGCCTGCTTCAAAATCTCCTTTGTTCGCCTCTTCATGAAACAGCGAAGGAAGCCGTGAAGCCTACCGAGAGCGATATGGCCTTTGCCGCCTTTCATGGGGAGCTCGATCTGATCTTTCCACGCTTTTAAATCATCGTAGGGCCTGATGCGGAGAAACTTGATAAGGGACTGCAACTCCTCAAGATTGTTCTGCATTGGTGTGCCAGACAAGCACCATCGATACTCTGATCGCAGCGCACAGCAGGCCTTGGTGGCCTTTGCATTGCGGTTCTTGATGGTGTGTGCCTCATCTAGGATGACTCGCCACCAGTGAAGTCCAAAGCATCCTGTCTGGACATCATCCAAAGACTTTCCGTGCTCGGAGACGAGGATCTGGTAGGTGGTGATGACAACATCGTACTGTTTAAGGTCCTCGGGTTGCTTTGTCCGCTGTGGCCCGTGGTGCACCAGTACTTTGAGACCGTGTTGCTTGACCACCCTCTCCTTGATCTCTGCCTCCCATTGCCTGATCAATGCCAGAGGGGCAACAACGAGAGTCGTCTTGTCGACCTTTTGAAAACTCTTCTTCCAACCCTCCTCGTCCCTTTTTGGCTTTTGATTGAGGAGGATAAGGGAGATGGACTGCAGCGTCTTGCCCAGTCCCATGTCGTCGGCAAGCAAACCGCCCTTGGGAACAGTTCCCTTCTTGACCGGACCGAGTTCACGGCCACGCATCCAGTTGACACCCTCGACCTGGTGAGGCAGCAATTGTACCTTGAGACCAGCTACAACGCCATCTTTGGCTATAGTCTTGGGATCTTTGGGGGCGGTATCGTCTGTGGGCTTCTTCCCTTCTCCCGACGGCTCTTGGTTCCCATCGGGGTCGACTCCTTCGTCGTCGTCGCCCTCCAGGCCCCCCTCCAGCAACGCCTTGAGATCTTCACTGGCCTTTGCCGGATCTGTATAGAAAACCTCTTCTCCACGATGTTGCGACAATGTAGCTATCGAAGGCACAGTCGAAGCCGACGGGACTGAGCTGAACATGGGAGGCGGAGGTGCGATTCGAGGGTGGTACGTCGGCGCCCTGGGGCCATTGACGTGGCTTTCGAGATGGTGCTCGGGGCGAGTCTTCTGGCGGATGAAGATGTCGGCTTTCTGCTTACGAGAGGACATCATCTTGGTCGGGTGCCCAAAGGTGGGATGAGCCGTTGCTGCCCCAAAGGCACTGCTGGTATCGGCCTGCCCATTGCTGGTGAGAGAAGACTTGATCAAGGCCGAGATGTCAGTGTCGCTCTCGGGGGATTGCTCGCGCCGGCTGCTGTTGGCATTGGCATCAGCAGCTCGCTGCTTGGACCCTCGCTCTTGGACCATGGCTGATGTTGATCTCTGAGACTGCGGTTGTGGTGATGGAGGGGCAAGATTTCAAGGGTCCAGAGTTGGCTTGGGTTCCCGATATTGGGCTTCAACTTTCAGGCTTGATTGAGTCTTGCCAACCTGAAACAAAATAAAAAAAAACAACGAGATAAAAGAGGAACAAGAGCCTTTAAATGCAAAACATGGCCCGGCCTGCTCACAATGTTGTCGCTTTTGATTCACGCAAATCGTGCACTTCGACACACGCCCCTCACTTGCACATGATTCCCGGTCACGATTGTCAGGTACCAAAAACCAACAACCCAAGTCAATGCCAAACGCCATGACATAATTGCCCCAGCAACTGGCACACCAAAACGCGAAGCGTCCAGTGGCCTAACAGACACTGTGGTAAACAACCAGAGGCCTACACCTCACACACAGTGCTTACAGTGCGGTTGGCGATTCGGGGGGTACTCAGGTCCCATCTCGGAAAAAGCACAGGTAACATGGCAGACTAAGCGACGAAGGTATTCACTACTTTGGGAGAAATCAAGAATTTTTTGGTTTCGACTATATGCCTGAAAGCTTATGAAGTTTTTTTGGGGAAGAAATCTGTCTAAAGAGTTGATGACCCGTAGACATGAGAATACACAACACATCTCTAGCCATTTATCTGCTGCCCTCCGAGCCTGCTTCCTCATCTTCATCGTATGGAGCTCCTGTATCGCCAAGCCAAACATTACCCAGTCTTCGCTCACAAGTATCGTTTTCCTTTCGCCGACTTCATAGCCTAGTAAACCAGCTTGAAGATGTCGTTCTTGACGACGAAACCGGTGATTTCGCCGCCGGGGCCCTGAGTAACGCTGACCTTGAAGTTCTGGACAAAGTTTATCAGGTTCTCATCCTCGTCGACCTAGAGTTGTACATGTCAGCTATATTTCCGTCACACTCTGGTTTGCTTTTCTTTTCATATGGAACTCAGTACCTTGAGCTTTCCGGTAACCAGGATCAGGAGATCGCCAGAGGCAAGCTGGGCGTCAAGAGTGGAGAGATGGTGACCGCTCATCTTGAAGGGGAGGCTCTGCGCAAAAGTTAGGCACAGCGCTTTCGATAAACGTATATCAAGAGGGTGAAACGCACGGTCAGCTTTCCCAGGATGGCCTCGGCACCCTCAAACTTCTGGGACTCGAAAGTGAGGACGGACTCGGGGCTCTAGTTGCGAACATTAGTGGAAAGGCGCCCCCCCGAAATGCTGCCTAGCATCGAAACGTACGTAGACCGCGGCGAGGCCCGGGATGTTGGAGCTCATTCCCGTGAAGAAGCCATTGACAAACTGCTCTGCGACGGAGAAAGGTTTCGCGTTAGAAGGTTTGGCTCAGCGACAGCGACATCGAAAACACATACTGGCGATATCCTCGATGTCTGTAGCGGTTTTGCGTGATTAGCATCGTCCTGGCGCATCGGCGGAGGGGTTGTTTGCCGTCTTACTGGACATTTTGGCGGCTGTATTTTCGAGAGCGCTTCAAGAACTGGCAAACGTAAGCTTTTGCGCAAAAGATGTACCGCCGAGGCGAGATATTCGGAGACAAACAATGGGTATATATTCGTAGTTGGGTTGTCGCAAAATGTGCCCAAGGCTTTGAAGAAACGATAAACGGTAGGGAGGGATGGTGGGGTAGATGAGGGACACACAGTGCCAACATTGTTTTTTTTTTCAATGTCGTGCTTCGTGGGTGAATATATCTGTTAAACGCATAGAGCTGTACAACAGCTGCGTAAAGACATAGTAAGTGGGGTGGAAGCTCTGATATGGGTGCACATGCATTAAAGAGGACATCGCTCTATATCTATCCGCCGAAAATTTAACAGCTTCAAGTCAAGATTCTCTTTTTTTTCACAAGCTGAATTCCATTAGGGCCACAAGATAATTAGCCCGCTACGGCTTTTTGTTTCTTGCTTCATCGCTACAATGGATCGGTCTTGAACTCAATGGTAAGTCAATTAGCAAAAACTAGTGCTTTTCTAGCAAACCATCCCATCTCTTTCCTGATGATAAAACTTAAGAACGGCCAACTGAATTTCATGTTGAATTCTTAATCACCAACTTTATGTCTGACACGAATACACATTCTCTATTTGCATTATCCATCTTTACCATTACATCCCATTTGAAGCTTGCAACCGCTAACAGCATCGCAATTCAGCTCGTCGACGCCCCTCTGGCTTTTACGCGATTCGCTTATACTCTGCCGTTCCTTCGGGCATGGGATCCGTTCGGCTCTCCCATACAATCTCAATCGCAGAAGGCTTTCCATCGGCGCCCACCTTGAACTCGGCTGCCATAAAGTCCACGTATTTGCGGCCGTTGTAGACTGGCGCCGGTAGGTATACGATCCAATGATCGCCAGAGACATGGTGAAAGCGCATGGAGTAGTTCCACGTGGAATCGGGGCGATCCGCAGCAAGAATCTTCTCACCCGGCTTATCTGGGTGAGGCTCTTCGCGAAGGGTGATGTTTCCGTATCCCGCATTGTAGTACGTGCCCAGCAACTCGCTCGTAGACAACGTAGAGGGCAATCCGGGATTTGGCCTGTCGGGGTACAGAACGTCCAGTGCGTTGTCGTACAACCAATCCAGCTTCTCTTCAGCCTTCTTCCACCTAGCACAGAGTTAGCAACCATGAACGGATCTCCGAAGAGCACGATGCCGATTGAAAACTCACTTGGCACCAAAATCAGCGCGGTCCGTTTCAGGAATACCAAGCTTGTCCTCAATGAGCTTCCATCCAACAATCTCCTCCACGACATGGCATGTGGCGGTATTTCCAAGGACTACCACACCATACTTGGCTTCCGGGAACCAATAAACTTCAGCTCCGTACGCATGCATCCCTCCGCTATGAGTATACAGCACATGGCCTTTGTGCAGAGTCCTCACCCAGCCAAGCCCATACAGCTGGAGATCGAGGCCGTTTCCGGGCTCGCCAGGCCAAAACACTCTCGGGGTTCTGATGTCCTTGTGCACATCTCCAGATAGAGGACCGGACTGGTGAATCAAGCTCTTGACCCATTTCGCATAGTCGACCACGTTGGAGATGACGGATCCCGCTCCGCTGACTTCGGTCAAGGTCATGAATGGGATCTCCTCGTACTCTTCCCTGTCCAAGTTCCAGGCATATCCCGAAGCCATGTGCTCGGGAGCATCCAGAGCGCTCTGCAGGTCGAAATAAGTCGATCGCATCCCCAGGGGCTCCCACAGGAGCTCCCTCAGCACATCTCCGAGCCACTTGCCCGTGACCGTCTCAATGACATACGACAGCGTCACGTACATCAAGTTGCAGTAATACACCGTCGCCCGCGGCTCGGCAGCCAACGGGAGATTCCGCAGATTGCGAACAATGTCCCTCGGAGTCGCCGGCCGTCCATCAATCTCCTTGACGGAAGAAATGTCGTGGCGCGGCATGCCCGTTCGGTGGCTCACGGCATCGTCCAAGGTAATGTGGTTCGTCGCCCAGTCGTCCTGCAGGACAAAGTCGTCGCGGATAATGGAGGAGATGGGAGTCGCCCAGCCCTGCGAAAAGGCCGAGTAATTGCTCGAGTGAATCAGCGCAGACAGGACGGCGGCGACTTGCGCTTTGCTTGTCGATGCGCCGTACCAGAGAGTCTCTGGCGTAGCTGGGACATCCGGCAGCGTCGCATATCCATAGCCCTGGAGCAGCAGCGTCAGAAGAGCAATCTCGTATTATATACTATACGTCAACTTTGTTATAAAAAGCCCTCACCTCGGCATACACTTCATCACCATCAATCACCGCCACCGCAACGCCGGGAACCTTCCACTTCTCCAACTGCTCACGCACAAAATCCCCAAATTCAGCCGTCAATGGGTTTCCACTTGCTGTATGAGTACCGTGTTCTGCAATTGGCTTCTGCTCACTTTGCGCGTAAACGTACGCCGCTGCATTTACACGATTCCCGGCAATCGCCACGGCCGCGGCAAGGCCAAGCGCTGGGAAGAGGCGCAAACGTCGACCCATGGTTAAAGGTTCTCAAAGAAAGCCAACAACAAGCGTGCTTTGCCTCCTTTTCCTTGTTCAACTTCTTCCTTGTAAAGTTACAGAGAATCAAGATCAAGATTCAACCCAGAGGAACAGATCATGGTCACTCATATATATAACCCAAGCTACTAGGTATCTATAGACTGGGAGTAGCCCCTGGCCTGGCAAAAGTACCCCGCGTTGCGTAAACGATTGAATCCTTCGCGCAAAAGCGTCACATTGACATGATGATGTGATATCAAACCCCATGTATCCAACAACCAACCCCCCCAAACCATGTCAGATTGGTCAACACACGCACGATTAAGGCAGATAACAAAGTCGTATGGAGAAAATACGCTTCCTGCCCCCTTCATGGGATTGATTCTGCATATAAAAAAAGGATGGGCTAATCGATAGGTATAGAAGCATCTTTAGGTCAACAAAAACTTGATTCCTGATGCACATCTAACGAATTTTTAGTCCCCCCCCCATATATAGCCAACCCCCTCAGCATACCGTAGACTCGCATACCGAAAAGCGGTGGATGAGCAACGCCGCTCGTAGGTCATCGCTATTGTCTATAGGTAGGGAATGCAACCTGCCACACAACCCCCAGCTCCAACCGGCAGCCTGTAGAAGCGCTCCCCAGATGCCGCTGTGAAAATCGAAAACGGCGTCTCAAGGCTCCCAGGCGCCCCCAATGTTTCCGTCCACATGTATTCCGGCTCTCCTTTTTACCAAGTCCAGTGAAAAAGATGAAAAATAAAATATACTTGGCTTCAATCACGTCCAGCAAATTCGTTCGTACATCATGGTCCATTCCCGTAAAGCGTAGTCGTCAAAGGCTGATTTCGTGGTTGCGGCAAAATTCGGCTCGCTCTTGATGCATCGCTTGGTCATTCCAATAAGCAAGTTATTAAGATGTAGAAATTCGACATTGTCGAATGTCCCCGAGGTATAGAGTGCTTTGGCAAACACGCTGCCGCAACTACAGCTCTTCCTCTTCTATTTTGATTTCTGGTGTTGAAGTAGAAGCACCTTCTTTGGTTGGGGATTCAGCTTTAGTGGAAACAGCAGTGCCCAGAGCTGCGCTCAGGCTTTGTGTAGCAGAGAATCTCTCCCCGGTATTGCCTTGGTCGACGCTTGGCCGTGCCTTCTTAAGCGGACTGCCAACCATTGCGGCAGCGAGAGAGTCGAAATTCGCCTGCAGGGTCGAAGAAGCGCTCGGTGCTGATCCGGCCAACAATCCTTGGTCGGCCGGAGAGTCGGTTCGCTGTGAGGTTTCCGGGGTGGAATTTGCGTCGGGTTCGGCCGAATGTGCCCTCTTAAGCTGTTTGTGTGAAATAACGTCAGCAAATCCAATGTGACCATGACTCTGGGGCGCTTGGGTCATACGTGTATGCGGTTAACACCGTCTGCTAATTCGCCCTGGAACTTTGCATCCTCTGGTGCGAGTTTGGAATTGGTTTCCTTATCGGCTACTTCTTCCATCTTGCCAATGATTGCGCTCTCTTCGTCATCGTCGTCGCTATCATCGGCGACGTTGCCGTTGCTCTTCTTCCTAGCCTTTCTTCGTCGCGCCTCTTCGGCTTCTTGATCTCGAAAGGCGGAAAATCCAACAGTGCCGCCTGCTTTGAGAGGTCCTAGGTTGGAGAAGTCTATCTGACCCGAGCGCCTTTTGGCAGAGATGGCAGTGGCCTGAGGGTTATTCTTCGCCGACTGGAGGACGCCAATCTTTTGCAGTTGTCCTATTTCGGGGTTAATTAAAGATGCGTTCAGAGGAGAAGGGGGGGAAATGTATGCGAAAAAAAAAAAAAAGGGGGGGGGGGTTGGACTTACTTTCACCGCGATAGAAAAACGTAAAGGTAGCATAGGGCTTATCTGGGCCATCGATTCCAGTAACTGTTTGAGTGCTGATGGTCTTGGGATCAAGCGTCTTGGGTTTGGCAAAACTGGTCGTGTGCTCAACATCGGCATCGATGCCATTGCCATTCTCGTATTCTTCATCCCCGTCGTGTGCGTCAAACTGAGGTGAGTATTCCCCCTTCTTAATCTCTCCTGAAGCCAGGACGCGGAACATTGCCACCTTGATTTGACCCGTTGCCTCGGGGGGTTCGTCGTCATCATCCGACCAAGAGTCAGAATCATCATAGACTGCTTCGATGGGAGAGGCCTCATCGCCATATCGAAGAGTTCCCTTGCGCCCATCTGCATCCATGGTAGAGTTGCCCTCCAAAGCTGCGGCCTGTCGTCGCCTCCTTCGCTCAAACTTTTGACGCCGCTTCTCAAGCTTTTCCGCAGCATCGTGGCCCTTGAGGTCCAGGCCGTTAAGCCAGCGCTCAAGACCAACCTCTCGGAAGAGGAATTCGCGCTCAGCTAGGCCGCCGCCCTCGGAATCGGGGACCTGGACCCAGCGACTGTTGACCCAGGTTTCCTCGCCAGGTCGAAGCAAGGTGGCCACCTCTTCTTTGCCTCTCCCATCAAAGTAAATGTAGGCGGCAATCGTTTCGTTTTCCGAGTTTGTCAAGGGCATGTAGGGAGCGACGGCTCCAGCAGCCTTGCCTCGCTCATTCTGCGAGCCAGAGTGGAGACCCCCGACGAATTGCGGCTTCGGGTAGGGGTTGGACTCGGACGCCTTGGGGGCCGAGTACGGGATGGGCAGGCCGGGCGTCAAGAGCGTGATGGAAATGGCAAACTTGGCGGGTTCCGGCTTGTTGCTCGAGTTGAGGGTCGGCTGCGGCACCGGAATGTAGGTGCTGATGCGGGACAGCCTCGACTGCTTCTGGATGCCGTATTCGGGGAGCGGAGCGGAGTTGGCATGGATGCTCACCGCAATGCCCTTGAAGCAGGGCATCGTTTCGGACGGGGAGCTTTTGTAGCAAAGATGCTTGTCGCTCGAGCGAGAGGGATTTGGCCAGGCGAAGAGCTGGCGGCGTTGGGAGACGAGGGAGGCTTGTTGTAGAGAGGGCGGTGGGGGGGAGACCAGATTAAGCTTGGCGATTAGAAGCTCCGATTTCACCAGCTAGCCATCTCATGTGACGAGGGGGATAGCGTGAGCAAGAGCGTGCGTTGCGCACCAAGAAACAAAGGGCAGCAGAGGAAAAGGAAAGCTGGGCGTCGCGTTGGCCTTTTGACTCACCAAGAGATTTCACGCGAGAATCACAGCCATGACTTGCTACCGTGCAGTAAATAAGCACCCGAGGACGCTTCGTCAGTGGAATGGGGGGGGGGGGGCCATCCCGCCGCAGCGGATCATCTCTTGGTCCGGGGCATCTGGCCTTGGTGTGGCGCCTCCCTCAAGCTTGTTTAGGTGCTGGCACATTGGATCCCAGCCCTCTTCTTTTTGCGGCACTGCACTGCATTTTTAGGCGCCAGTTGTAGCGCTGTCACAGGCCTCATGCATGAATGCCACAAGCCAGCTGGTTTCCACCGCACGCTGGAGCATGCGTTGGCACTGGCTCGCATTAACGCTTTGTTTCGTTGTGCCCTAACCTGGCCTGTCTTGCAAGGATTATCGCCCGCCATGGCCCTCAATTTCATCACAGTGTCTCGTGGCTGGCATCCAGCAAGTCATGCAGCCCAACAGCGCCATTACATGTGCTCAGCACCTACGGCGCCCACAGCGCTGCCTTAGTGCGGATGCTGTGCCTCTCAGGGCATCGAGACTATTGGGACGGGCCGTCCAAGTGCGGGTGTTACCAAATGGGGGGCCACCTCACAGATTTCATTTGAATCGCTGTTTGGGTGGGATTGAGGCTTACATCCAAGTGGTTGTTAAAAAGATTTTACAACAGATAAGGTAGCAATACCCTACAGTAGTCTTTGACGTGAACCGAAACTACATGTATGGATCTTTGGCGCCATCAACCACAAGACAGCGGCACTTAGACATGGACACATGGAGAGTGTAAGCCCCACTGTTGGCACAAAGCTTCAGCACACAGATGGTCCAGTGGTTCTACAGATTGTTGATAATACACAGATACATAGATAACAGTGCGTTGCCTGCTATTCGGGGTATCTTTGAAAATGAAGGAACGCTCACTCTGTCACCCCATGATACATAACTTGCTACCTCTCTGGGCTTGATCGCATCGACCTTTTCCGAACGCTGCTGCTCCCCTCTCCGCTATAGCTTGTACCAATGCCCGAGTCTCGAGGCGATTTATCCTCGCCCTCTTCTTCTTCGTCATCAGCCTCTTCCCCAGCAATGGGTATCTCGTGAAGCGGCTGCTGGGGTTCCTCTTCATCCTTGACGTCTGGCTCGTGCTTCAAGGGAGGTTGATTTCCATAAGTAGGAAATTGTTGCGGATAGTCAGATGCATCGTCTCCATCATCGCTCTCATCATACCCATCAGAGTCAGTCATGCCTTCTGTAGTAGACCGGCGCTGATTTCTGTGGTTCTTGAGCTCCATGCCGCTTGACGAAGTCCCTAGTAGAGCACTCAAGATGGCCCAAGCAACGACCATGAAGCCGAGTTCGCAGACCCAGAAGAGCATCGTAAAAGTGATAAAAGTCAAGAGGCGGTAATGAAACATGAGCCATCGAAGCCCGCTGAGCTGCGCAGTCATCGTCAGGGAGGCGCTGTAAATCTGGATTCCTTGCCCCGCCTCCACCTCCACATACGCCGTCGAAGGTATAGCAGAATCCGTCGGGAAGGTGACGCGTTCTGCCACCGGTACATTCAATACGCAAGTCTGTGACGTCGGAACGATCAAGTGATAGAGCAGGAATAGAATGCGCGAAGCCAAAGACACCACAGGATCAACGTAGGGGATCAAAGCAGGTCTCCGCGACGTGAAGAGCACGTTGCTCTGCTCAAACTCAAAACGGTCATTGGCGAATTTGTGTGCGCTCACGTCTAGCGTATCGCTGATTTTCGAATCCAGCAGATATAAACTAATCATAAAGTTCCCTCGCTCGACATTTGGTGGAGATCGCGGCATGGAGAGGGTGACGGAGATGTCGTAGTCTTGCTGCGATTTCAGCATTGGAACGGTGAGCGCAGCAACGCCATATGGATTGGAGCTCAGCCTATGCAGTCAAGCGTTAGCGGATGCCATCCGAGGTGTCGCAACAGCATCATGGATTGCTATTGCTATTGCTATTGCTATTGCTATTGCTATTGCTATACTTACCCATATTGGAGATGAATCGGCGTAGTGACAAACTGGTCTGGGACAAAGTTTTGGAAGAAGAGCACAGAAGCAACTGCTGCCAGGCAGAGCAACGTCACTGCTCCGGTCACGAGCAATACCACATTGACAACGGCCCTCTGGATAGGCTTCGAGGTGACGACGCGCGCGGTCTCTTGGAATGTTTCCTGGCGCACGCAGCGAGCGTTAGCTTTGGGGTTGAACCTTTGTGATGCAGACAATCTGAGGGGCAGATTAAAATTACCATGATGTAGAAATTACTCCATAGACTGCGCAAATTCGGTTGCGAAAAGAAGACTCAATCCCTTGGAGGCGCCAAGAGCATGCACAGAATAAAAAGAAATATCTGCAAATGTTCCATGTCGTTGGACAGAGACTCTGAGACGAACGTTTATTGACATGAGCTCCGGTGCATGTGATCAACATGACGTCTTAGCTCGTGTCGCTATACTTTAGCGATACATTCCCCTGAATTTCTTCCCGCTGCCATCTACACAGCAACATGGTCCGAAATTGATTTGGCGGGCTAATGGCCAAAGTACCTTGTGGGTATACTTGGGTGATTACCGTATTAGGCCTATAGGTACCTATACTTTTCACAAAAGGCACATGGACATTTCGGTATCGACTTTGAACAATTTCCAGATGGTTACGTATAAACTAGCATCTACATAATATTAAAAAGGGGCATACAGTAATTCATATCATTGACAGGAGATGAAGCATAAAGAGAGACAGGGTTGTATTTAACGAATCGAACCATAAACGAATTAAACCAAGCATAAACAGTCGGATGTCAGCGTTTTTGCAAAAATCGCAAAAACTTCCATCATCAAATCATGTACATTCAATCAAACCATGAACAGATCCGTCGTGTTGATCATTCAAAAAGGGGGGGAAGAGAAAGAAGGGATAAGAAATAAAGAGAAAAGAAGAAGCAAAGAAAAAGTAAAGACTGTCGTATAGAAACCATTCATTATCGACGTTCACTCAGCTCAGCATTGCTGAAGGTAGTTGCTTGGGACCAGCCCAATCTGGCCACTTCCGTTGTGGACTTCTGCCTCCCACCAGCCGTCATCTTGATGACGATAGACGGCTAGGTAGTCGCCTTTAGCGAAGCCAAGTTCCTCAGGAATAGCCGCCTGATACATGTACATTGCGCGTGCTACACAACACGTTAGTAATCTTGTTTGCGGCCCATTTTGGGAAGGATGTGAGAAAACATACCCATATGTAGAATTGGTCGACCATCTCGAGAATATTGCCGTGACGGATCAGCAACGCTCTTGCTTCGCTGATGCCCTCCCTCGTACAAGCCCATGGCGCGGGAGCCTGGGCGTACGGAGCTTCGACTTCGAGTCGAGCCATATCGATCATCGCCACCACCAGCCAGCTGTACCGCCATTTCAGACCCACCACCATAACTGCTCGGTGGACGGCTCTGAGAATGGTTGTAATCTCCTCGGTAGGGGTTTGGCGAAGCACCCCTAGTGGATCCTCGAGTCGAACCGTGGGGGGACGCGCCGCGGTAGTACCCTTGATTATGCTGCGACAAGCTGGTTTGAGAGCCGTTCCGCCGATGGTCGTGATAAGGGTTTGGTGACACTGAATGGCGACCCGTCTGTCGAGGGTCGTTGCTCATGCGCCGTTGGGGTTGAGGGGATGCGCCGCGATTAGTTGCTGGAGAAACCGAGCCATCGTTGCCTCGAGTGCCGGGTCGGGAAATCGGTGAGGCAGCGCTACTCACAGACCCTCTGCGGCCATCATCACCATAGACGCTCCTGGACTGACTCGCAATCTTCTGAGTAGCCTCCTTCATTGCCCTGGACGTCACAGCTGGGGGAGGGACGCCCAGCCTTGTCACCTGAGTCTGTGACTGATACGAAGGCGGAGGTTGGCTGCCAGGCGCTGCAAAGGCCCGTGTCATGGCAGCCTCCGTGCTTGGAACAGGCGTAGAAATACCATGATACTGATCGGCCGACATCCTCACCGAGGCTTGCTTGCCCACATTGACGTTCTTAAGCTCTGCCAGGGCAGCTGCGATTGGGTCCTGCGGCTCAGCCTTCTGAACTGGCTGCTGTGGCCTTTGTCGATTGGTGTCAGATGTTGTGACGGGCAAAACATTTTCGCCCACTCCGAGAGCCAAGCTTGCATTGGCATCGATCGGTTCTGGGCTGGCGGTCCGCTCCTTCAGCAGATTGCGAGTCTGTGGCTCACTGTTGCCGTAGGGCTGGGGTCGACGCACAGGACTCGTCGATCCCTGTGACTGAGACGGGTGCCAGGTGTTCCTGTTGCTAGGCGATGGGTTACCATTGGCGGCGGCTTGCAAATCCTTGGTGCTCTTGCGCCTAAAAGGGCTGTGGTTCTGGAAGAAGCCGCTCTTCTTTTTGAGCATTCGATTATCGGGGCTTGCAGAAGCTGGCGGATCCTGCTTGATCGGAGACGTTTTGCCACTTTGAGGCTCTTGGCTAGAAATGGACGTGGGATCGGAATATTCGCTGCGGGAGTCCCGGCCAGAGGTCCTGGCTGATTGAATCTGAGGGCTGCTAGCTGATGGGGCACCGGGGCGGCAGAGCATCGTCATTCCATCCTTTGGATAGGGGTCGTGGGGGGTTGCTGGTTTTGGACTCTGGTGCCGAGTGTCATATGGCGATGGGGGCTGCGAGGATGTTTGGGACCTGCGAAACTGCTCCTCCGTGGTCGGTGGCTGTCTACGGTACTGATCCTCGGCCGCAGGTGGTTGCCTGCGATATTGGTCATCAGCTGCATGTGGCTGTCTTCCATAAGGCTGCTGTTGTTGCTCTTCCGCAGGAGGTAGTTGCCGGCGATACTGATCCTCAGCCGCTGGCGGCTGCTTTCGATATCGATCGTCCATGCTTGGAGGTTGCTGCTTACGATACTGCTCGTCCGTGGATGGGCGTCCAGCCGGAAGCAACTTCTGGGGGCTCTTTTGAGGAGTCGACGCACCCTCGCGGCCAGCTGGCTTGATGAGGGGCCTGTGAGCCAGATCATTTGCTAGAGAAGAGTTGGGATCATGGTGAGACTCAAACGTAGAAGGCTGAGGCGAAGAGGAGCGGAAAGCCGGATTGATACTCCGAGGAAACTGCGCCACGGTATAGTTGTGTTCATCTTCGGAAGCCTCAGACTGGGTATCGTGAACATCGCCGCGGACAAAGTTGATATACTTGGGAGCCTCGGGGATTTCTTGGCCTGTACCACGCTCAGTTATGAAAGTGATAATGTCAGTCTCCACATCCATGCCCTCGAGAGAGAGTCGAATCTTTTCGCAAGATGCGTCATCGCTGACACAGACCGTTGAGGCGATGTTGGCAAATGTCCAGAGGCTGTTCTTGGTAAAGTCGAGCCGCTCTTCCTCAAGGTCCTGGAATTTATCGGCAGCAGCCTTCCATTCTCGGTTCCATCGGACTGTCGTCTCTTCCAATATCTTGACGGCATTCTCGTATTCCGTGTTTGAAGTTGCGAGGCTGATTTGCGTCTTCTCCAACTTGGCCTTGTTTCGACGTTCCTCTTGGCCCATGACCATGTGGCCTTGTGCGAGATAACCTTTAATTTTCAAGCATTCTTGTTCGTATTTGTCTCGAGTCTGATCCACGGTCAGTTATGAGATGCTTGAGTACGGGGCTAGGTCTTGTCATCCTTACCTTGTTCACCTGATTTGTCTGCTGGACCTTTACCTTGAGCAGCTTCTCGACCGTGCCTTGAATAATCTTTCGTCGCTCCTTATTCCCCCCTGCAAACGCCGCGAGTGGCTCTTCGAGCTCCGTCTTCATTTGCGCGGCAATGCTTTGATGCTGCTTGGCCGTGGCCTCGAGCTCGCTGCGGACTGTGTCCAGCGAAGCCTTCAATGTTCCGGTTTCGTGGGTGCCTAGGGATTTCTTGCTAAGGTTCAGCAGTTTTCGGGCGTATTCATCTTCGATCGCAGCTCGTGCTGTATCGCCACAAGGTTAGCAACAGATTTGACAGCCCGGGATGTGGGCGAATATCCTCACCGCCATAGAACGACTTGAGCTCATCGCAGGTTTGCTTCGAATTCACCATCCGCTCGAGAAGGGGACCGACGCCAGCATCGTCCTTGCCCCAGAAATTGTTGGCAACTATATCGACAAAACTGTTAGTACGGCCTGCTATCGGCGCGGAGTCGCGAGATGCACTGACATGACATGGCGACCGCTGGGGCGTCAGCAATTGCGGCAGGCATCGTGCCCGATGGTAAGAGGGGTCAACCGGATGCCAATTCTTGGGAGAAGATCAAAGTCGTCCTTGTAAATAATGTAAAAACGCTTGGGCGCTCTCTTGTAGTTTGGGAGTCCAACGCGCAGTGGCAAGCGTCGCGGATGCAAGGTGCGGAAGTGGGTATGGTTGGTTATGGGGTTGTAAACGCTGTAAGATACGGCCACAGCGCCGCAACAGGCGCCGTTGCTTTGTTTGCAGTGGCTGACGAGCGTTGGCCGGGCAACTGGCGGGCACGGCTGGTCACGTGAGATTGCGCACCGTACCTGATGCCCAGCCCAACGCGGGCTGCCACCCTGTCAAGACAAGGCGAATACGATTCTTTCTGCGGTACGCCGGAGCCTCTCCTACTCCATCCTGCAGCATCCAACGAGACTCCAGACGCTCAATCTCATCTCGCCGCCCTTGTTCGCCCAGCCGTTCGGCCGCTGCCAGACCGCGACCCTCTGCCTCCCCCAAACCCTAATTCCTTCCACCTTGGCAATCCGGCATTTGGCCCTGCACGACGCCGAGCGTCTTTCACGTGAACCCACTTGTGGTCGTCCCGCACCAAGAAGCTTCGCCCGGTTCTCGCCCACCAAAGCTTCGGCTCGAAAGCTGCGTCTCGTCACCGCAATCGACCGCTCCTCGTCCCAACGCCTCAACCCCCCGCCCATGTAGGAAAGCCTCTCGATATTTTTCGCTGATCGTCGTCGATTTCCCCTCGTCACACCCGCAGCCCTGCCTTTGGCCCTTTGGCAGACGCCACAGTATTCAATCTCGACCGCCGCATATAACCCTCCATGGTCCCTCCACAAAGAGCGGGATCATTCTCACCAAATCCTGCGCAGACTCTTCAAACTGGCAGTAATCATTCACCCCATCCGTCGCACACTGGTATCCTCAGTGCTGGCGCAAGCCCCAGCACAAGCAGTCCAACGGGGGCCAACTCCCTGACGAAAATTGTCGTCGCCCAAGTCTATCTCTTGCTCAGTACCATCAAGGAAGATAAGGATCGCGCCAAGTGGGAGCTGCAAGTCGAGCAATTAAGAAAGGTGAGTCCCGGCATCGGCTCTACGCTCTGGCAGGATTTTAACCCTCGTGGCCGATGATAGCTTATCGATGAACACGGCATGGAGGTCTTTTCCAAATACTTCACCCGGTTGGTGGCGGGCAACGCACCCCAGATCTTCCCTGGTCTCAACAGGCAGGTCGCCAACCCCGGCAACTACCACATTCTCGTCGGTGAGATGCGCAAGATTGCACACGATGTCGACCAAGCAACCAAGATTGCAGAGTCCGTCGAAAGCGGCACGGAAGACATATTCCGCGAATTCGACTTGTCAACGTTTATGGAGCACTTCAAGCTCGATGCCTTGGAAAAGACCCTGCTAGCTTTGGCATTTAAACTCGGGTCTCGACCAGATTTGAAAACTAAAGGTACGGCAGTAATCTACAATGCCATGTTATGGTGCTCTTGTTTTTCAGTCTTTTTCCCCCCCATCGCTTAATCCATTCGGCTGACCATTATTCTCAACACAGCGGATGCTATCCTGTCGACTAATTTCCCCACCTTCATGGACATCATCTCTCGGCCAGAGATTGAAGCCCACGCTGACCTATCGCCCGCCTTTGTTTCGCTCATCATCGACAGGTTTTTGCAATACTATCCGCCGAGTTTCAATGCAGCCTCCCGCCGAGACCTTCAAAACTCCGTTGCCAAGCGCTACTTGTCTGTGGACCAAGCGCCCCCGTCTGAAGTTCTGGCGGCCCTCGATATCAGCAGAGTTCTAGCCGATCGGCCCGCAAATTCCCTGGCTCGCTATATCCAAAAAGTCGGACCGGAATTTACAAAGGACGAGGAATCGTGTTCCTCCTTCTTGCGAGGCCGTCCCAACAACATCCAGCTCACCCCCGAGCAAGTCTCTGCCGCACTCACATACACCACCATCAGCCAAAATCCTCCACACGACCCCATCATCCTCGTCAATGCCCTCCTACGCCACGTTCCCAAACCTTTTGTGTGGGGAGAAGTCGTTCTCTCTTTCGATCAGCCGTCGGCACGCATCTCATCTGCTCAATTTTTACGGCTTTACAAAGCTCTCTTGCCCATTGCCGAGGACCCAGCAAATAAATTCGATATCCAACGGTTGTGGGGTGGTTCTTGGAGCGAGCCAGAGGCACAGCTGTCCTTTGTCAGTGCCTACGCTTCCTTGGGGCCCGAGCAACTTGACGCAACCACAATCCCCCACTTCCAGGGAAGCATTGAAATTGAAGACTATGCAAACTCTGCGCCCAACGTACAAGAACGTGCCGCCGCCGTTGTCAAACATCCTCTTGTATCCGTGGCGGCGCTGTCAGCAATCTTCAACGTTGCGCTAAATTCTGTCCACGCTTCGCAGAGTGTCGAAGCAAAACGATTATTCCAAGAAGTTGTCGTTCCTAACCTTGACATTTTCCTCGTGTCCGCTTTTGAAGTTCCCAGACAATCCTGGGCTGCCATGGCAATTGACACTCTGAACTCTCTTTTCGAAACCTTTTTGTACAAGCGCTCGCCGGAGTATGATTTCGTGCTAGATAGCCTTTGGAAGAAAGACAAGGACTGGGTGATTCAACGGCTTATTGATGCACATGCGGTTAAGCCTGTTGACCTTCCTCTCATCTTCGATCATGCCGCCAAGCACAACTGGTTGGAAGAGCTGGTTTATCTTCCAAATGGCTTTGGAATCGATCTTGCCGCTTTTGCCCACGCAGAGGGCTACCTGGACCTGTCGAAATGGGCGCAGTACAATGCCGATCGGAGTAACGAGATTGCTCGAACTTTGTTGCAGTTTCTCATGATCAAGGCCAATCTGGAGATTCAGTTTCAGAGACCACCAGATGGCCAACCGCCTGTGAAAACAAGCACCAGTCTTCAGGTGCGGACAGTTTCGGCGTTGTTGCAGATTCTCGAGGATTTCCTGCCTAAGGCGCCGGTTCTCGATCTCATTCTCGTCCAGCGCCACTGCATCACTGCGTACCCTCGATTGATCAACTATGGAGAAGGGTATGATGATATCATCGATGCCAATGGCAAGGATGGAAATGCTCTGCCGCAGGCAGCCAATAGCAAGATGGAGGAGCATTATAAAAAGATGTACGGTGACGAGATCCAGGTTCGCACAATTGTTGAGATCCTAGACCGCTACAAACATTCACGGGATCAGCTCGATCAAGACGTATTTTCCTGCATGATTCACGGTCTTTTTGATGAGTACAACCATTATGTAGACTATCCCCTCGAAGCCCTTGCCACGACCGCGGTTCTTTTCGGAGGCATCATTTCCCATAAGCTGATTTCCGACCTGCCCCTTAAGATTGGCCTCGGAATGATTCTGGAGGCAGTGAGGGATCATTCGCCTGATGATTCCATGTTCAAGTTTGGTCTCCAGGCGCTGATGCAGCTTTTGGTACGTCTCAGGGAATGGCCAGGATTTTGCAAACAGCTACTCCAAATCCCGGGCCTTCAGGGAACAGAGGCATTCAAGAAGGCGGAGGAGATTGTTCGAGATCACGAAGAGGAGCTTGCACGCGCTCGTAACGGATCAGGCACGCCGCACGGAGCGGGATTTCCCAACGATTCCTTTGCGAATGCAAATGGCGATGAGCAGGCAAGCATTGACCGCCCTGCCCCGGCATTCACAGCCATCAGTGTCGACCCTCCTTCTCAAGAAGTCGAGTTCGAAGATCCAGATGATGAGACGCAAGGCAAGATCCAGTTTGTCCTCAACAACATCACTGAAGGCACGATACAGTCCATGTGCATTGAGCTTCGCGACATGCTCGAACGAAGATACCAGCAATGGTTTGCCAGCCATCTCGTCGAGGAACGCGCCAAGATGCAACCAAACTACCATCATGTGTACCTGGAGCTTGTGAAATTGTTTGAAGACAAGATCCTCTGGGCCGAAGTTCTCCGCGAGACGTTTATCAGTGTGTCTAGGATGCTCAATTCTGAGGCGACTCTGCAAAACTCGACAGAGAGATCACATCTTAAAAACCTTGGAGGGTGGCTTGGTCTTCTAACCCTTGCTCGAGACTATCCGATAAAGCACAGAAACATTGCGTTCAAACAGCTGCTTATCGAGGCACATGATACCAAGCGGCTGATTGTTGTCATCCCTTTCGTGTGCAAGGTCCTGACCCAAAGCGCAACCTCGGCAGTCTTCAAACCTCCCAACCCCTGGCTCATGGACATTATCCATCTCTTGATTGAGCTCTATCATCACGCAGAGCTGAAGCTCAATCTCAAGTTCGAAATCGAGGTGTTATGCAAGGGGTTGAGCCTTGATCACAAGAGCATCGAACCCTCTGGGGAAATTCTCAATCGACCCATCTTGGAGGAGGCGGACGTGCTTGTCCAGGACCAGCTCGATGCCTTTGAGAGCCTGTCATTGAATGGAATCGGGTCGGCAGTTGGGCCCGGACTATCCCCTCAGGTTCCAACCATCCCAGACCTGGGGCCGCTTATCACCATCCCTCCCACCAATGAGATGGTGGTCAGCACCAGCAGACTGCACGAGATTGTTCGGACGGCTCTCACCCGTGCCCTTCAGGATATTATACAACCAGTCGTCGATAGATCCGTCACTATTGCTGCTATATCAACCCAGCAGATGATCCGGAAAGATTTCATTGCCGAACCGGATGAAAACCGCGTCCGAACATCTGCTATTAACATGGTAAAGGCCACCGCCGGTAGCCTGGCTCTCGTCACGTCCAAGGAGCCTCTACGAGCAAACTTGACCAACTACATGAGGAGTCTTGCTAACGACCTGCCTTCGGGTCTTCCTGAGGGTACCATCATCATGTGTGTCAACTCAAATCTCGATTTGGCCTGCAGCATCATTGAAAAGCAGGCTGAGGAGCGAGCTGTGCCGGAGATTGAGGAGATGCTGGAAAATGACTTGGAGCACAGGAGACGTCATCGTCTTCAGCAGCCAAACGAGCCGTATCACCCGACAGGAATCAACCGATGGGCCATGACGATTCCAAGTCCTTATAAGATCCAGCCAAGACCCGGTGGCCTCAATGCTGAACAGATGGCCATCTATGAAGATTTTGCCAGACAACCTCGCACCACTTCTTCCACAGTGGCCTCCCACGCACCATCTGCCTCAGAGGCCACCAGGTCGTTGGCAAACGAAGTTTTGCAGGAGACATATAGTGGCATGCCCAACATACCTACCCCCGCAGAGACGCCTTCGATCCAACAGCTTGGCGCACAACTACAGCCCTACGCTCCAGTTCATAATCTTGCCGCTGCCAATGCAATGGGCAACGGGCGAGCTGCTGGCTTTCAAATGGATGTTCGGGGTTTGGCAGAGCGGGTCAACAAGCTGCTACAGGAATTATTGCGTGTGGCTGGAGAGGCTCGAGAGGATCATTTCGTGGGCTTGCCTAGGCCGCACCCCGTCCTCGACGTCGTCGATGCACTTGTGCAGCTCATCATTAAGACGTCTCAAAACTCGGAAGAGTTTGCCATTTATGCCGCCGAGCAGATCAGTTCACTCATTTTCCAACAGGTTGAGGACAATCTGACGCTTGAGAGTCTTGTTCACGTGCTAGAGACTCTTCGAAAGATTTCTGGCCCAGCCCTAAACAGTCGAGTCCGCTCCTTGTTCGCCCAGCAGCCTGGACCCAATTTCCTAAGCCTGCCTCTGCTCGCAGCACTGATCCGAACTGACCTCCTCGACTGGCGAAACATTGATCTCGCAATGTCCAAAGTCTTGGAAGCCCGCAAGGACAATTCGCTAGAGTTTCTCGAGCACATGCTCGACCTGACCATCCTCAACAACCGACCGATTGCTCTGTATGCCGACTTTATCCGCACACTCGAGGCATCTTGGACCTGGATCTGCGAAGAACCAAGCTCGGCTACCGGCCAGCGGCTAAAGAACAAGTTGATGGGCTCAGTTCCTTCTCAACCACCGCAAGGCCCTTCTAGCCTGGAGGAACAGTCCATTCAGCAAGATCAGCTGGAGTACGTTTTTGAGGAGTGGGTGCACCTGTGTAACAATCACAACGCCTCCAGCAAGGCTACGGCGATCTTCATCCAGCAGCTGCACGCAAGGCACGTTATTCGCAACCGCGACGACTTCTTCTTCTTCGTGCGCATCGGCATCGACCTTTCGGTCGAGCGTTATGAGCACATTCTGCACACAGGGGCTATCGGCGATGCTTACATGGCGATCGATGCTCTGGCCAAATTCATTGGCAATTTCGCCCGCATAAATACTGAAACGCCGGTGTCACGCGCCGCCTTTTTGGACTCAGTCTTGGTCCTGGTATCCTTGGTACTGAACCACCATCACGTCAAACGAGGAGAACACCTTAACCAAAGGGTCTTCTTCCGCCTCTACTCGATGCTCTTCCATGAGATGTATTCCATCTGCGAGGATCTGCCGGATGACGAGCGCCGCGACGTGATGCTGAGACTTGCTTCCAGACTGGAGACCATTGGCCCGCAATCTCTTCCCGGATTTGTGTTTGGGTGGCTGCTGCTTATCCAGCATCGAGCCTTTATGCCCGTGTTGTTGCAGCTAGCAGACAATGCAGGATGGAAGGCCTTTGCCGACCTAGTCTGCCAGCTGCTTGGCTGCGTGAGCGAGCAGCTCAAGGCATTCAATGTGACCGACGCCGGCAAAGACCTGTCGAGGGGAACCGTGAAATTGTTTGTTATTTTGCACCACGATTTCCCAGACTTTTTGGCGGCCAATCACGTCCGGTTCTGCGCCAGCATCCCAACGCATTGCATTCAGCTGATCAACACAGTCCTGACCGCCACCCCGCAGCAAAACTACGGAAAGCCCCTTGATAACCTCAAAGGCGATCGGGTAGACGAGCTGAGGACATACCCCGGCCTCGTAGATGATGCTGTTGCAATCCTGACGGAGGCTGGGCTCTTGACCATGCTGGACCAAGTCTTCCAAAACGGCCCAGCCGAGGAAGCAGTGGCACAGATTGCACACACAATCACTTCGAACACGCCGACCGAGACCACGTTTGGACATGTGGCCATTGCGGCGAATGCTCAGATCATTGGCGCAGTTGTGATATATGCCGCCCATCATGCCACTGAGCAGTCGCCACCGGTTACCAGCTCGCCCATTTCAGGAAGTGAACCAGAGGTTGCTCTGCTGTCTCTTCTGGTGCACGAACTGCCTCCGGAGGCCAGATATTATCTGATTGCCAGCATGGTGAACCAGCTGAGATTCCCCAATCCCCACACCGAATTCTTCAGTCAGCTCATCCAGTACATCTTTGGGAAAGACATGAACGATCCTGAAGAGTCAGACATTCGACAGGAGATTACTCGAATCCTCCTAGAGCGACTGGTGGGCTTCTGGCCCCAGCCCTGGGGACTCATCTACACAGTTGTGGAGCTGTGCAAAAACGAGAAGAACATGTTCTTCGATCTCCCCTTTATCAGATCGACACCAGAGGTATGTTTGCTATCCCAAAGTTGACACAAGAGACGAGAGCTGACCAATATTCAATCAGGTTGCCGAACGATTCGCCTCAGTTCTTCAACGGGTATAGGTTACATCGGCAGGGGTAATGGGGATTCGCTACGAAGCCACGAAGCTACGGTGGAGCGGAGCATGAACCTAATCGCATAAGTTTGGTGCGTCGGAGCAAGGGGTGTACACGCTTATTGATTTTGTTTTTTCCTCTTTCTTCATATTTACACTTGTGCCTTTTTTTTGGTTTCTTGGGAATTAGACGGAAAGGGAAAATAGTGATTGTCAAAGAAAAGTTCGGATTCAGTTTTCCTCGGCTAGGCACAGGAGGGAGCGAGGACCCGAGCGGACGGCATAAATGTAATACTTTGTATTGATGTACGATAAAATGGCTTTACGATGCGGGGTGGAGAGACTATCACGGCGCATATGGGAGCATCGAGGTTCATGACCTCTCCGGAGAACATTGGGATTAGGATGACAATCATGATGGACATTTCAGAGGCGATAAGATGATGGACAATGCGAAATGAATCGTTCTCGAACAAAGGTTATCTTGAGAGACTGGAGCAGTGACGCTACTGATGAATTTGAACATGTCCACGCATGACTTGAACTGCTGGCCCGCCAAGGATGACTGTGTCGAGGGCGCCGTCCTTGAGGTTGACATCGACCTGGATGGCGCTCTCCTTGCCCATCTCGACGCCCTGGGTGAAGTCGTACCGTCTTGTGGGTGTGGTCTGCTTGTCACCGCCTTGGGTACTAAGATAGGCGGCCAGACAGCTCGAGGCGGCGCCGGTGGCGGGATCTTCAAAGCCCTCGGCCATCATGCGGGTGCGCAGCTGAACGACGGGAACGCCATTGACGGTTGAGGAGCCGGTGCGGACGTAGTAGAAGCGGCCGATGAAGCCGGTCTGCCAGTCCTCGTCAAGGAAGCCCTCGGCGTTGAACTTGCGGCCACCAGCAGTAACCTCGGCAAGCAGCTCCAGCGACGGCAGCTCGACGAGGGCAAAGCTGACGCCCTTGACGAGGCTGAAGATGGGGGCGGCGAGCTCTCGCTGGCGGATGGCGTCGCTGGCCTGCAGCTGGGCGGCGGTGATGCCGGCGTAGGAAGCGAGGGTGGCGGCGTGCAGATGGACGTTGTGTCGGGACGGTGGCCGTGGCCGAGTCGTCGACCGGTGCGGGTGACGGCGATGCGGCCGGCCTTTGTGACGAGCTCGGTGACGGGGTGAGCGGAGCCCCGGAGCAGCGAGACGTCGGCGCCGATGGTGGGGTGGCCGGCGAAGGGGATCTCGGCGGTGGTGAGGAAGATGTCGATGTGGCGCGCGTGGTTGGTCTCCGGGTCGGCGACGTCGTGGATGAAGACGGTCTCGGACAGGTTGAACTCGCGGGCGACAATCTGCTTCTGGTCC
>MDJU01000203.1:0-50056 GCA_001721665.1 Trichoderma pleuroti
AACCGGTAGGTAGGCACCTCTCATTCCGCAGTGACGGGTGCTCTCTCATGGATCTACATGTATACTAACCTCAAATTTCACAGAAAACCATCTCACACATGGATCGATGATGGCATCACGCCTTCTCTACTCCGCAAACTCCACATCAGCTTCAGCAACCAAACGCTATCCCTGGCCACAATAGAAACAGCTTATCGCGCGGCATTGACCCAGCTGGACCCCATGACTTTTCAATACCATCGCCAGCTCACTCGCGGGCGGGAAGTATGCTCATGGGGCCAGCCGACGGCAGACCAGTTGGTGTCATGAATGCCGAGCAGCAAATGCCACGGCCTCCCCAAAAGTCTGATAGCTATAACCCGTGCGCGCGAGAGCTTTCCACGTATGGTGGTGTCGACCTCCATGCAGCGAATTTGTTGGGCGCAGAGCTGGAGCGGTGGAAGCCAACTGTTCCTCCAGTAAACGACCTCGGTAACATTGATATAGCTGCACTGACGCGTAGCCTGCAGAGTGGGATACACGGAGAAGTTCGTCTTGCTCTGGACACGCTTGCGACGGTATCCCATTCGCCGAACCAGGCGCATTTCCTGCAGCTGCGATACTGTGATGACTTGGTGGATGCGCTCATCGACTGTGCAGAGGAGCAGCTCGAGCTATTAACAGAGCACACGGCAGAAGTATCCGATGATATCCAGCTCACCCCATACGAGGAGGTTGTCAGAGCGTGCCGGATTGAGCGATGGGCAATTCGGGACGTTCCCGCCTTTGGCACTGACGAGTATGAACTTGACCGAGCCGTCGATCGATTAGTGTGCATCTCAACCATTCTACGAAACGTGTCTTTCCCGGGCGAGCAAAACGACAACCACAACATACTCGCTGATGAGTCCGTCATCAAGTTTCTCTGCACCGCCATTCGGTATCTCGGCACTAGGACAATGCTTCTCCGAACCCATAATAATACTCTTGACTTTATGAAGGATGTGGTTGTCCTCCTCTCTAACATTGCCAGTTCAGTCGAAATACCCGGCCGAGAACAGGCACTGTGTCTTTTGCAGTTCTTGCTGTCATTTGCTCCGGTTCCCAGTCCAGTTTTGACCAACGACACGATTTTCTTCACCAATTATGACCCGAGCGTTCATACCTACCTCCCCCATGCTGTCGATGCATTGGCAAAGCTTCTTGCTCGCGACGAGCCCAACAGAGGCCATTACAAAAACCTTTTCGCTTACGATGCTGCCAACGCCGTTCCGCACGAGCTTCTCACGCGGACATTTGCACTGGCAATTTCGCCAATTCCAGACAAGGTTCAGGAGCGCGATCGACCAACAAATTTCCCCTCGCTCGTTGAGGTGCGGAAGCCATATTTGATGCAAGGCCTGTTGTCAGCAGAGATTCTTGCCTCTCTAGCCCCCGGTGCTGAGTCAAATCTCGTCAGGAGCTGGTTGAATGCGGGTAACGGCCTGGCGAACAATCTGTTCCGTCTCGGCCAAGAGCTGAGTCGCACGTACGAACAGCCACAAACCTTTGGTCGTGGAGCAGGACGAGCCCCGCCGAGGAAAGACCCTGAGCTTGTCTACATCTCTGCCCTTTCGATTGCTTTGCTTAGGCGGTTGGTGGAAAAGTCGAGGGACCCGAATAACCCAGCCTTTTCGGCCGCCGGAGCCTTTTTACCGACCGGGCAGGCTTTATTGGAAGCCCTCTCTATGCATAGCCCTGAGTGGTCAAAGGAGGGCTTATTGCAGCATTTGTCAACAATCACCACTCTGGCAGGCTAAGTCCTGATTTTGAATGTTTTAATGGTTTTTTTTTTTTTGAAAAAAGGTCTACAATATGAGCATTTGCGGGATAATCGTCCCGTTCACTTTGAAAAGAAAAGAAAGAAAAACCAGGAGGTAAAGGTGGAAGGCGGTTACGTTGAGGGGTTACAGTTGACGGTGTCGACAATGATCAAACGTGTAAATGTTATGTCTGGGGTTGATAATGTTTGTTTTAAACCACCCATCACAATTGCGATGGTGCATAGGTGTTCAAATCAGCGGGTTTTGGAAAGGCGGAATTCTCGCGGACTCATCGCGGCGTCTGTGTACATAGGAGTAGGGATGTTACATACACTGATACCTCTTTTTGGTGGCCTGGATTCTTCGTTTATCGAGTTTGTTGTACATATATATGTGTTAAGTCATAAAATGCGCCGCATCTTACAAATGAGCGTCAAGCTCAGGTCATCTCTTGCCAACGGTCACCATCTCAGCCTCAAAAGCTTGGTTCTTCCTCGTCTATGTATACACGGGCTTAGAAACCACGCTCAAGCAGCCATCCCCTAGCCTTGTCGAAATAATCGCCCTGGAACAAAGAAACAAATTGTTAGCCACTGTGCCATCTGCCTTATTGCCAGCAGGAGGGTCCATCCATTCTTACCTTTAACTCTATGTGCTGTGTTGTTGGGTTGATCCGCACATCCTCTCTAGCGACACCAAGGCCACCGACTAGATCCTCTAATAGCCGTACGCGGTCTCCGTCGACCTTCTTGATCAAAACCACCTGGCGGGTGCCGCCTGACTGCCACCTCCGGTATATAGGCAGCTGGATAGAAGGTGTACGGCGCACTATATAGCCAAGGCTCACAAGCTCTTCTGGCGTTTTGGTTGGCGGAGGTACAGGAGCGCGACTCAATTGACGCAAATGCGGAGGAATCTTGAGCTTCTGGTTGGGGTTTGTTCGAGATGAGGGCTTGGTCGAGATGGATGCTGCTTGGTTGGTAGGAAGGAATGCAGTTCTTGATGCAAAGGCGCTGATTTGCGTCTGTACTGCAGGCCTATAGAGGCTTGCACTCCTCAAAGGGAGAGCTCTGGGCATAAGGTAGCTCATGTTGAGTGTAGTGATGGATACAATAGATTAGACAACGACTTGTGCTGTTCGAGTTCGTGATTCGGATCGGATTTGGAGAAGGTCGATCATATGGCGGAGCTGGATCCTTGCGACAGGGTTCGTATTTGATCGCCTCGTTGGGAAATGAAGAAGCAAAAGATCCGAATGACCTAATAAACAGGAAAAAATCACTGTCCCGACGACGCACGAGCTTTCAATTCAGCCCCGGTTGCTGTTTCGCGCCTCTGCTTTCGAGCCTTTCAAGTTGCTTTTTTTGCTTCCAATCTCCAGATCACATGATGCGCCGCAAAACTTTGGTTCTTTGGCGACAGAAATCGGCGGATATTCGGGTAAAAAAAGCGCAAACCCCCCCACACCACTTTGTGTATTCGCGAAATTCACCAAAAATCTGCCCCTCCATTTTACAGGCGATCCTTTTTTTGCAGAATTAGCGACGAAATCCTCCTCATTTTCGACCGACCAAAGGAAACACGCCCAAATACCCCCCCCCCCGGTTTACCCTCGCCGCGATCCAGACTCTTTCACCTACGAAAAAAAAACAATTCCAATCATGGAGGATATTCTCAAGGCCCTGCCAGCCGATGGCGCGTCAATCATGCCCAAGGTTGCGCCGCACCTGAGCCGTCACCTGCTCTTCCCGCTTATCCAGTTCGAGGGCGACCAGGCCGAGGAGAAGGGCGATAGCGAGCTGGCCAAGAAGATTCTGTCGGGCAAGATTCAGCTGCTGGACGACACCAACATGACGGACTACGTGGCCTCGCTATACTGCGAGCTGCACGGCGTGGCTGAGGCCCCGGCCGAGTACACCAAGAAGCGACAGGATGTGCTGGCACAGCTGGACAAGTACGAGAAGGCGACGGAGCAGATTGCAAACCTCCTGACCCAGGACGAGGTCGTCAACGGGCTGAGAAGCGACAAGGTGGCCAACTTGGAGTTTCTCAAGAACCAGCACGGAGTAGGTGGACATCCCAATCCCTAGCAACAAGCAAACCATTTGAAAATGCTTGCGTGTCCCAAAATGCTAACTCTCCCTAGGTCACTATTGAGATGGTGAATGCTCTGTACGACTTTGGGCAGTTCCAGTTCCGATGCGGCCAATACGGCCCTGCTGCCGATATGCTCTACCAGTTCCGAGTTCTCTCCACCGACAATGACAAGGTGGCCGCTGCTACATGGGGAAAGCTGGCTTCCGAAATCCTCTCCACAAACTGGGAGTCTGCTGTCGATGAGCTTAAGAATGTCCGAGAGGGCATCGATACAAGACTCTTCAACAACCCTCGAGCCCAGCTTGACCACCGGACCATGCTTATCCACTGGTCTCTCTTCCCCCTGTTCAACTTTGAGGGTGCCCGGGAACCCATCCTGGACATGTTCTTCTCTGCTTCCTACATCAACACCATCCAGACCTCTTGCCCCTGGATCCTGCGGTACTTGATTGCCGCCGTTATCACCGGCCGCACACGTGCACGCAACAGCTCCGTCCAGCAAAAGCAGCTCAAGGACATTGTTCGATATGTTCGACAGGAGGCCTACGAGTACGCTGACCCCATCACCCAGTTCGTCAACGCCCTCTACATTGCCCATGACTTTAACGCTGCTCGTGAGGCTCTCCGCCAGGCCGAGGAGGTGTGCCGCGGCGATTTCTTCCTGGCTGCGTCCACTGATGCCTTTGTCAACGCTGCCCGACACCTCATCTGCGAGAGCTACTGCAAGATCTTCAGCCGGATGAACATTCGGGACCTGAGCGCCAAGCTTGGCCTGAACCCTGACGATGGAGAGAAGTGGATCGTGAACCTGATCCGCGAGACGCGCCTGGATGCCAAGATTGACAGCCAGGACGGCACTGTCATTATGAACCACCCTCCCAACAACGTTTACCAGCAGGTCATTGAGAAGACCAAGGGCGGATTCTTCAGGACACAAGTCCTCAACGCTGCCGTCTCCAAATAAAAGCACCGAGACTGTTAGCAGATGTATTCGTAACAATCAAATAGCAAAGCGGAAACTCGTCTAGAGATCGACCTTTTTTTTTGAAGAAGAAGGGGGGAGGTTCGGGAAAGATGAATGCTCATGCCTCACTTTTAACACTCTGAGATTTTGAAAAAGGCAAAAGAGGACACACTTTTGGGCTCTCGCGGATGGGATGGGTTTTATTCAAGACACCAAAAAGAAACCGGCGAATTTTTTTTCACATTTCGAGGCTCCTCCAAAAAGAAAAAGGGGAAATACAAAAGAGCAAAGAAAAACGGTAGACCGGCCCTGTTTGTTTTTTTTTGTATTCTTATCTCTCTCTCTCTCTCTGTAGTGATGCGGTTTGCATTGCATGGCGTTTATTCGGATAAGACCAGGGGACAGGGAGGATGTCTTCTTGAGGGAGGGAGCAGGGCTGTAATGAAATTATTCTTTTGTGCAATGATGATCAAGTTTTTTTTAAAACATTGTTGACTCTTTTTTGCTGTGTGTTGTGATGATATGTGAAGATTGTGTACGTTAATCTCTGAGTTGCTACTCCATCAAATTGATAATTGAGTGCTGGCTAACCATTGCTATAAAAGTAATTCTCATGTTTCTCAGGCGTTGTCCATCATTTTCTACTCTACCTGATTATATGCCACTGATATTCATAACGCTATCATGATCATGACTTCAACTGCCACAACATTCCAACGACAAAAAAAACATCCACACTCCAGCCAAATCTACTACTGCTCATGCTGTCGGGCCGCCATCCATACTTTGCCCTTCAAAGCCTCAATAGCACCATCTCTCATCCACCAAACGCCCTCCGCCTCATCCTCCGTCTCCTCATGCTGCGCTGGAGCATCCTCTCTCGACTCGTCCTGAGAGTTTGCCGGCTTTATCGTGCTCTGGCTATCCGTCATGGCCGTCAACGAGGACTGGAGGAGGGTATCGCGAGAGTCGCCCCATTCGAAGAGCAATCTCGCGCCTTCGAGACGCTCTCTGTCGCCACCTTCCATGACGCCCCGTTCCATCTCGAGCCTTGCGTCCACGGCGCTTCCCATGCCGCCTTGCTGTTCGTCACCGGTATCCAACAAGGCTGCTTTCTCTGCGTAGCTGAGATCCTGCAGAGCATCTAGGCCGAGGATCCACTCTAGGGGATTCTCGCCCTTGTCTTGCTCGCCGAGAGCTCTCAGGGCTGACGTGAAGGTGCCCTCGCGCTGTGGCCGTCTACGGAGATAGAGATTCTGCGTCTGCGCAAATGTTTGTCTGAGTTCCTCGTTTGAAAAGTCAAGTTCAACATCCCAGTATTGTGGACCACCGGCAGTGGTGACGCTGGATATCTGGTCGAGAGGAGGTAGCAGACATGGTGTTGTTCTCGACAATACCGACTCGATGGACGAACTGCCTCGCATCTTGATATGCACAGGTACAGAGACTGGTTGTCCCGTGAGTGCATCCTTGGCGACAAGACAGCGTTGTTCAGCCGCCAGGACCCAAAAGTGTCTAAAGGCCTGAAGATGCGATCGGTTGTCCATAACGTTTACCGGGAAAATCGGATAAAAGGCCACCAGCAATGCTGCAATTGCTTTGTTGCTAGACCCAAAAGTCGCGGTGCCACAGCCAAGGAACAGCGCTCCAATGGCCAGATGGGCTGCGAGATGTGAGCCATAAGGCGTATCAGGATCATCCCTTCCGTGCAGAGCTCGGAGTCGACGGAGGACAGGGATGTCGCCTGTGCCAGCCATGACAATGGAGCAAGAAACGGCGAGAATATCCTGGCACATTCGGGCATTTGTTCTAGCTAGCTCTTCATCGTAGAGGGGAGCGGCATCAGGATGCATTCTGGGAGTTGCCGGCAGCCCCGTGATGCGCATGAACTGATCTAGATAATGCAACAGCAAATCTCGCACCTTGGGAGAGGCACTTCCAGAGAAACGCAAGGCGATAGCAAAGCAGAGGCCGGTCAAGATGCTGAAAAAGGGCAAGTCGGATGATCTCAACTTGGTCGTGTTGTGTAGTTTGTGCCGTGAGCGATACGGAACAGGAAGGCTTTTCTGAATCCAGTCATAGGTGGGCTCGATTTGAGACCAGAGAATGAGATTCCTTGTCATGGTCCGTAGAAGAAGAATGTCGGGGCGAACATAGTCAAACTGAAGCACCGAATCGGGAATATCAATCTTTCGTGCTACGATCTGATCTTCCGATTTCATGAAGATGAGTGCAATGGCCATTACTGCACCGGCGGAGGCCCGATCTAGAACATGTACAATTTCAACATTCTTGGTTGCGGTGGCGTGTGTGATGAGTTTCTCTGTGAGGCGCATGTCGTGTAAGCCCTTGAGATCGTTGCCCTTGCCAAGATTGATGAAGCCAAGTGCAAACCCGGCTGCAAGGCGATAACATTCGCTCCTCAGGGGTTCTTCTTCATCTTCATCGTCAACATGCTCAATTTCTGAAAGCATAATCTCGCTCATGCGTCGGTGTTGGCTACCACAGTACAAAAGGCCAATTCCCATGATGCCGGATGTTTGAGTCAGGGGCGAGAGGTTAAGTTCCGCAGCACCTCGCGGAAGCATGCGGGTAGCGTGTACGGAGAGGAGGCGGGTAATGAGAGAATCCATGGTGCCCATGTATGACGCAGCCAGGCCAAGCAGCAGGCCGATAGAGGTCATCGTATGTTTTGGCGTAAGATACTTGAATGCCACCCATTTTGCAACGCCTTTGAGATGGCCGTTTAGCCCAAGGGCGAGCAGGAATCCAGCATGACGGTTGCTCATGTCTTGGCTCGGTTTGTTGTACAAAATCCACGAAGTATCAATGCCCTTTGCTTGTGGGGAAATTGCCAGTCCGGCCGCGACACCTTGATGGAAGAATCCCCAGCAAACCTTTTCCTCTGTGAATAAGGTCTTGTCCACGCCTACAGTGACGTTGTTGGGCTTGACAACACAGTTCAGGTTGAATCCGCTAATATGGAATTTCTGGGTAATGAGAGGGAAGCGAAGGCTGAAAAAAAGAAGTCCTCTCCCTGCGGGAATGGCCAAAGTACCAGCGGCAATCCTGGAAACCAGCTCTTTTTGCTTCTCTAGATATTCACTTTCGGGCAAACCTGGGTCTTGTGGCAGACTCACAACTCTAGGTTTATGAGTTGCCAACAAGTCTCGGGCTTCTTGAAGGCGGCGGTCATCCCTGAAGAGCGCCCGAATCACAGCTTGTCGCTCGGTTCCTTCACCTTCGTCATAACCCTGACTATTCGTTTGCTCAATACTTTCACAGAGCAACTTGTATTCCCAACTTGCAGTATGTGTTGGCGTCTAATCGGCTTGTTAATAGATTGCACTAAAGCGTGGAGTAATTATAGTAAGTAACTCACCAAGATGCTTGACATGGCCGGACGATGGCGCTTGTTGGAGGTGAGAATCAGGCTGATATCAGTCCGCTTTACCAGCTCCAGCATCTCATCGGACCAGGAAGAAGGAGGGTGAGGTTGGCAGAGCGCTATGGCATCCTGAAGAGGTATCAAAATAGCTTCTGGGAGGGTTTCAAGGATATGATTAGTCAAGCCACACTCTTTCATAGCTTCCACCATTTGCACTGCTGTGGTGTTTGCTTTTATAAGCTTGAAGAAGCGTTTAAACATGAGGGTTCGGGGGAGAATAGAGTTCCAGCGGTTGTCAACCAATTTGTCAGATTTAGGTAATTGCGCAGCAGTATAAAAGATATCTGCTGGGATGGTATAGTGTTGGTCGTGAAGCCCTATAAAACGGGATTGAATCCATTCCAGTATATCTGGCCTGGCTGGTGGCTCAGAGATTGGCGACTTCAGTCGAAGTTCTTTAATGAATAATCTATTAGTAAAGGAGCTGTTTTAGTAAATGAGAATAACGAAAACATACCTTGATCGTGACGTGGGTCGAGGTCTTCTTGTATCCCCAGCTCGTAAAATGACGAGTAGTTGTGCCACTTTAACCATCTAGCAATTTGGCATAGGATCACACGGAGATCGGCTCGACCGGATGGCAGATATTCTGCGGACATGATGTCAAGTTTCTGTTCCTCTAACAGAAGATGGATAGCCATGAAAATGTCCTCGGCAGCCTTTCGTCTGTGTTCGGAACTTCTGCCTAGAGAGGTTGGGAGATATCCGGAAGGCCCGAAAGCATTGATACCAAATGAAGAAGCCATGTATTCTTTGGCCAGAACAACGTGTCTGGAAATGAACTTTGTGCCGAGACCCTGAGTACTGTTTTGAGAAGTGGTCTCCTCTTCATCATCAATGACCCATTGCCATCCGCGATTGATCATCCATGCTGGGCACCCGAGCGAGTTTGCAGTTTCTCCCATTTCAAGAGATTTCCAGTCATCGGAATCCCTAAGGGAGGCGTATGACCCGGAAGGATGCCTCCGCTTCCGAACTGAAAGTCTCTCAGACGGGGGGTTTCGAAGTTCTGACCGATCGAGGTTTAAGAATAGTGCCAGGAGAAGGATAGTCAAGGCAGACCATTCCACATTGCCATCTGCTTTGCCTTGGCTATAGAGCCATTGCATGACATGAAGCCACCCTGTGTGAATACGCTCTCCAACTGAGTCGGGAAAGACACTTCTGCAGATGTTGAGAATTGCAGACACCGGAGCACAAGACGGCCGCAGCTGGATTTTCAACTGATGGAGACGCCCTTGCGTGTCAACTACGTCAACTACTCCGCGATGCCTAGAGTGGCAGACGCCCACAATACTGCCATTAGTGAGATCTATGATTTCGCTCTTTCGTTGCCTGACGTCTCTGTCGACTGCCCTTCCACGGAACTGTAGACTTTTTGTGTCGTCGACAAAAAGGAGAGAAAGCGAGAGTTTTGTCATCTCACTCCAAGGTGCCTGAGTGCTCAGCTCATGTCGACCGTCCATGGATTCCGACAAGACAAGAATGGCAGACTGGTCCCCATCGATTATCTTGCATGAGTCGACCACATTTTGCGCTCTCCGTAATTCGCCTGGCAAAACTGATACTGCAATCGTGGAAGATGACTCCTCACCCCTCGAGGTTGTCGTAACGTAAGTCTTTTGCTGTAGTTTGAGAGAAAAGGTAACCAATTGGAGGCGTTTCTCCATAACTTCTTGAATCCCTATAAGCAATTGGCCCATATGGTAGTCATTGGTAGCAAAAGGAGGGGCAGCAAGAACAAACACTTTGGCCTGATTCCGAGAGATGCCGCCGGGTGGTGAATAGTGGACGTTTGAGCTATCTATCGGGATGATGTGGATTTTGCTGAAGAGTATTTCATGTTGCAATCCGTCAAACTCATGGTCATCAAGCCGTATATTATGCATGCGATCATCTAAACCGCCGTCTAACGGAGCTTCCAACAGACTCCCGAGGCTATGATGAGCCTGGTGAATGTAGGAAGAGCTGGAACGACCGTGATGACCAAGAGAATCATGTCTTTTGGAAGACACGCCACCAAGAAGTGATGCTTGATCTGGGAAAACTGCTCTGTCGTATGAGGCCGAGAGATCCGCACGAGCTAGCATTGAACTCAGCCTGCGTGAGCTCCTCCGCCCAACTCCAACACTTTCCAGATCTTGTTTTTCCCATTGTTTTTCCAATGACGATACCGAGTCTAGTGGTTTCTCGAGCTTTTCACTTTTGCGTGATCGCTTCCCCGGAAGCGGTGCACCAAAGCTGTCGCGATGATTTGCCTGTACCGGGGTGGATGCGCCGCTAGCAAACCCAGGCTGCATGGAGCTTCGACGTCGGGACGCCTTTGTGTTTGGATTTGCATGACGCTTGATGAAGTGATCCTCATGTTCCAAATAAGACAATCTCCAGATCGAGTAGGCATTGGCCTCGCGGTTGATGGTGACGCCAAGTATCAGAGGCTCATGGGGACGTTCAGGGGAAGTACCAGGGATGACGACTTTCTCAACATAGAGTATTTCTTCAGCGGAATCGAGGAAGCCATGTGTCTTTGAAGCTTTATTTCTATTTCTTCGGGTTGACGTCGCTTTCTCGGCATCTGTCACAACAAGCCCAATGTCTAACAACGGATCGGTGAGAGCCACAAGCCGAGGCCAGTGAGATTCAGGCTGCTCCAACGGCGCGTCCCACATGTTTTCCAGCGTCATGTTCAGTCCTACCGGCAGCAACTTGGGCTTTCCGAGGCCCTCCACGGAGAAGGCGGTTTGTTGAGAGCCGCCGAATGCAGTCAGCTGAGACGACACGAAAGAGTTGGGCGGAACGCGAGGAAACTTCAAGGCAATCGGCGCCAAATTCTCGGCCTTTTGCTTCGTCTGGATGAGAATCCCAACAGGGGCGGCACAGGCTGATTCGACTTCGAACGGCATGTGGACTACGTGACTTGTCCCCGACAGCATGTAGATATGGGCCTGGGTTTTGAGAAAGACCACCAAGCCCTTTTCCAGGGCTCCAGGACGCTGGCCCGCGGCACCAGAAGCTTTGCGGCCACCGCCTTTATCTTCCGAGGCTGGAAAATATGTGAGAAGAGCTTGTGTGATGGGTTCCTTTTCAAGATCGAATTTGAACGATTTGCGGAATATCCCCCCACGACACCAAACCACACAACTGTCCGTAGTGAGCAGCTCGTCCTCCACATGGTTTCCATCTCCATCGTCGGTGAAAATCTCCCAGGAATAAGACGAGGTAGGCGGATCTGGAGGTAGCAGCTGTTCTTCAATAGCATGCCGAAGCCCGGCCGGTTGATGCAGCCCTAGAGATTGAACAGTTGCCATGCTGGACGATGAACTTCATACGCCGGTTGGCAATGGCTTCGGTTCGGTTTGTCAATATAGCCGCCCACTTAGTGATTGCTGGAGCCCAGCCGAGGCATCGCATCCCATGCAGCGGCTACTATCTAGACGTGCGGCTAATATTCTTGTCAGGACATGTGTGTTTCTTTTTTGTTGACTCTGAAGCATCCGAAAATCGAGATATTCGCGTGTCGGCGCGTGGTTGGTGGTCAAGCTTTGGTGGGGTCGACTCGACTGCGATTGAAAATCTGGCGCTGGATCGATAGCAGTGGAGGGCGGTTTCAGGGCGCCGACCACTAAACGACGGGCTCCAGCTCCCTTAAGGCTCTAGCGCTAGCGGCACCAGCTCTCTGTAGCTCGTGACGTAGATGCGACCCGGCATCAATAGCTGCCCATCAGGTACCCAAACTGCGGAGTACCTGCATTGGCATCCTAGCAGCAGCATCATCACCGCCTTGCTTTGCTTCCAGTTTCCACTCTGTTGAGCGGCAGCCGGGCGCTGCAAGCTCTAAAAGCCCGAATTGAATCGAGCATCGCTTGAGATCCAGCATGACATATGCTCTATTGCCATCATGACAGGACGGTCGCCTCAGCAGTCGGAGCTTCCCGAAGCTCTGCCAGTACCCGATGCGCCCAGCGACAGCTCCACGGCCGCCAACGAGACGGAAGACAGAGACAATGCGCGGTCCCTCTCTACAGGATCGTCAAAGGATAAGAAGTCTGAGGACAGACCGACTGATAGGGCGGAGAAGAGTGGTGAGGGGGGTGCGACTGGGAAAGATGGCGGTGACGAAGATGGCAACCCAAGCGCCAAGGTAGAGGGCAAAGAGGACGATGACGATGACGAGAAAGACGATGAAGAGGAAGAGGACGGGGATGATGAGGACGAGGACGAGGAAGAAGAGGAGGAAGACGACGACGATGATGATGACGAAGAAGAGGAGGAGGAGGAGGAGGAAGACGACGAGGAACCACTGTTAAAATCAACGAGACTGACCCAACACCTCGGCGCAGTCTATCGCAATGGCGACGCGACCAGCGCTTGTCTAGTCGCGGGCGACAAGATGGTACGGGTCAATCACCGCTTGCCTTTATACGAGTCTTACTGACCAAACGCATATAGATTGTCGGTACGCATAATGGCAACATCGTAAGTAAGTCCAAGACCATCTCACGGCTCATAGGACTAACTGGCCGCCTAGCACGTCATCCAATTGCCTGGATTCAACACTCTACGAGTATATCATGCGCACTCAGCATCCGTCACTAGCATATCGATATCACCATATCCTCCCCCCCTTCCCAGACGAAAAAGCCGAGATGATTCAACGAGCACAGACCGGTTTAGTTGGGCCACCAGCAAGACCATCTGAAACTTCTCCCTCGGCAGCAACGAAGAGGATGAGGGAGGTCCCTCAAGTGCCGAAAATACCGTCGAATGACATTTATATTGCTACATCGTCGATGGACGGCAATGTTTGTGTGCAATCCTTGGTCGATCTGAAGGATGTTCAACTTCGAAACTTTGCCAGACCGGTACAAGCAGTCGCTTTGTCACCGGACTACAAGTCGGATCGAACATATTTATCGGGCGGGCGGGCAGGACAACTCATTCTGACTGTAGGCGGTGGCCCAGGTCGAAGTACCTCCACTACAGTTGGTACTGCAGCTGCTGTGGCATCTGACTGGCTCTCTACAATAGGCGTCAAGAATAGCGGCGGAAAAGACACGGTGCTTCATTCTGGCGAGGGAACGATTAATACCATCAAATGGTCTCTCTCGGGAAAATACGTCGCATGGCTCAACGAACATGGAACCAAGATTATGAGATCCAAGCTTCATCTTGATAACACGGAGATGGAAGACGCTTGGAAGAGGATTGGCCACGTTGACCGACCACACACCAGCGAATGGGAAACGATGGCTGGCGTTTGGAAAGGTCGCGCTGAGTGGATAGATGAGAAGTCGGTCGAGAGTGATGAGTCGGAGGACTCCCACGATCCTACTGCTTCTTCACCTACCGTGCCAAGCGCAAAGACTTTTGAAAGGCTTCTTGTTGGCTGGGGAGGAACAATGTGGATTATTCATGTCCACCCAGGAGGCATCGGCCAGGGTAAGCAGGCTGGCGAAAAGACTATTGCGCGTGCCGAAATAGCCAAGATGTAAGTGTCCCCTTTTTATCTCTATATCTATTTTGATGGAAATAATCAGTTGGTATCATATTAACAGCTCTCTAGTCTTCATATAGATTGCATCATTTCTGGAATCTCTCTGTATGCCCAGAATCAATTGCTAGTGTTAGCATTCAGCTCTCCAGAAGATGAAGGCGACACCGCAGAAGACGACAGATCTGGTCCATCACATGCACGGGACGCATCCAAGAAGCATAAATCCAAGCAATCCACATCATCTGCAGAAATTGAGCAACAGCATAGTCAACGGCAGCGCTTGAATGCTCTACCTCCCGAGCTGAGGCTAATTGATCTCAAGTCTCAGGCGGAGGTAGATCGGCACAGCCTCTCCATTAATCGTGTTGATAGGCTATCTGCTGCTGACTATCACATGTGTCTCCTACCTGCACGGAATGCCGCCTCCGTAGTAGCATCAACGAAGAGCGCTTTGGAAGCACTTGCCGGCATCGGGTCGGAAATGTGGAATGTTGCGGTTAACCCAAGATCCTTGTTCAGCTCTGGCGCCAGTATCCTCAGTGGAGGCAGTGGTGATGATGGCGCTTCTATTTCCAAAGCTGGGAGCATTGCGGGCACCATACGATCGAGCCCTATCAGAACCAGAATCCCTACCGTACATCCTACGCTGTCCAAACCAGGGGTCAAGATATTCCTCCATAGTCCCTACGACTGCGTTCTGGCCACTAAGAGAGATCTTTCTGATCATCTCACGTGGCTGTTGGAGCGTGAGCAGTACCGACAAGCGTGGGAACTTCTCGACGAAAACCCTGAAATCTTGGCCGAGTCATTCGATGGCATTACCGACCCAGCGATGCCTCCTACGCCATCCAGACACCTGAGCGGAGCCGATGATTTCTTTGACGACGAGTCTGTGGCAGACACCACTCAAAGAAATCTGTACTCGGCTGTGGAAAAGGAGAAGAGGCGAGTTGGTGAGCTGTGGATCCGGGAAGTGATTGATGACGGCGACTGGGAGATGGCTGGCCAAGTCTGTGGCAAGGTTCTCACGACTCCCGATCGCTGGGAGAAGTGGGTTTGGACCTTTGCAGGTGCCAACAAGTTTGACGAAATCACCAAGCACATGCCAACAAAGCCCATGAAGCCGCCATTGCCAACGACCATATATGAGGTGCTTTTGGGGCATTATATACAGAATAACAAGCCTCGCTTCAGAGAATTATTAGACATATGGCCAACCGATCTTTTCGACATCCCTGCCATCACAACGACGCTGGAGAATCAGCTCAAGTATCGCGATGTTCGTGAGAACAGCGTCGAAGATGGCGAAAGAGGTCGGGATTGGAAAATCGTCGTAGAAAGCTTGGCCAAGCTGTACGAAGCCGGTGGCCGACATCGTGATGCGCTCAGATGCTATATCAGACTTCAAGACGCAGACTCGGCATTCCGGTTGATTGGCGACTACCATCTTGCGGACGCCGTAGCAGACGACATTCCTGCCTTCATCGGACTACGAGTCTCCCCCGAACGACTCAAGTATATGGACGAGCATCAACTGGTTGCAGCAACTGCCGAAGCCATCACTCTACTGGTTGATGAGGCTCAACATGGCCTCGTCCGGCCCGAGGTTGTCGTAGAGCAGCTGCAAGCAAGAAATCTCCAGTTGTACCTGTTTTTCTACTTGCGTGGATTGTGGAAGGGCCAAGGAATCGCAGAGCACACTGGAGAGAATCTCGAACGGCTGATCCTGGACAGTCAATCTTTGGTGGATAACTTTGCAGATCTGGCCGTTCGCCTATTTGCTACGTATGATAGACCGCTGCTCATGGAATTTTTGAAGACGTCGACCTCTTATGGATTCGAAAAGGTACAGTCTTTAACCCCACTCTCTTCTAAACCTGATAGCTGCTTACGCTATTCATAAACTAGGCCGTCCAAGAGTGTGAGCAGCACGCATACTACGATGAGTTGGTATATCTTTATTCCAAGACTGGTCAAATGAAACGCGCACTGTACCTCATCATAGACCGGTTAAACGATGTCAACAAGGCAATAGATTTCGCAAAGGAGCAAGACGATCCTGATTTGTGGGAAGATTTGCTAAACTATAGCATGGATAAGCCGAGCTTCATTCGTGCACTCCTTGAGCAAGTTGGCACGACCATAAATCCAATAACTTTGGTTCGGCGAATACCGGAGGGTCTCGAAATTCAGGGTCTAAGAGAAGGACTTATCCATATGATGAAGGAACACGAACTTCAGCACAGCATTAGTTGGGGTGTAGCAACAGTTTTGCGAAGTGAAGTTGCGACAGCTCAGAATGAGCTCCGAACAGGGCAACGGAAGGGCATCAAATTCGAAGTCCTTTCGACTGACGAGGGAGAAACCGCCGAGGATGAAAAGTCTGAAGGCGTCCCGAAGCCCGGGCAATGCGCAAAATGTCTCGAGACGTTCACAGAGTACGAGATGGAAGCATTAATGGGATTTGTGTGTGGACATGCGTTCCACGTCAGCCATTTGCTCGAACTGTTACACAAGGGCAAACAAAATGATATTGATCTTGGAAATGGGCCAGAAGAGGGAAGTCGGTATTCAGTTGGTATGAAGGTCATGAAGGCGAGGTTGTTGAGAGACAAGGTGAGAGGAGGTTGTCCAATTTGCCACCCAACCGAAGCTTAGAAGTGTATGTATGTACATTGGGCGTTTCGTTTTATATATCCCTGGGTCCTGTCATAATCTATTGTCTAAGCATGAGGGAGATGGAAGATGTGGTAATTAATTATTGTTTTGGGGGGGGGGGGGGAACTTATAGCCTTTGAGTAGATGTTTGCGTGAGTTATGACTGCATATGTTTGGGAATTGTATGGCATGAAAAAGAGACGGAGCAAGCATCGGAAGTCACGAGTGAATATATCTTTTATCCCAGTACTGAGAGGCGTTAAAGCGTTGGTACAATTAACGGAATTTAGAGCAAATCTATTCCTATTCGCCCATCACACGATGATGCCACTAAAAGTTTCCCAAATGTGCAAATCCAGGGTTTCACTTAACCTGTCCCGACTGCCGAATTCCATCGAAAATGCCATGCATATGCTGAATCTGATAAAAAGCACTGCGAACTCTTTCGTAGTACGCAGAGGTGGTCAGTTACATGAAAAAAGTCATGACCATGGCGAGACCGCCAAAGGCCACGCCAGAGATGGCCTTGAGAGCCGCTCCAGCGCTGGTGCGGTCTGGGGCAGAAGGAGCCGTGATGCTGCCGGAAGGGCTGTCGTGGCTCATGACCGAGGTCGAGTTGGTCTGCTGCTTGCCGGTGACGGAGCCCGAGGCCGTAGTCACGCCGCTGGTGATGGCGGTAGAGTCACTGGCAGTAGAACCAGTGGCAGCAAGGACGGAGTTGGTCTCCATGGATGGGCTGCCAAGGGCATCAGTAGTCGAAACCACCGTGACAGTAGGCTGAGGAGAGCCAGGAGCAATGTCAGACCAGACAGTGGTTGGGATAGGCTCGCCGATGGGAGTGACAGACACGGCCTGAGTGGTGGAATCGACAGAGGCAGAGTAGCCGATGGAGGACTCGGGAACAACCACGTTGGTGGCGGTGGAGAGAGAAACCTGGCACTGGGTATTCTCAATGACGGTGCAGTAGTTCATGGAATACATGAGGATGCCTAGGCTGGGTTAGTGATTTGGGAGATTTCATGGTCGGGGGGGGGGGGGAACGAACCGTTGGAAGTGGTGGTGCCGATCTGCTGAGGCTCAGCAGTGACAGTGGACTGGCTATCCGCTAAAGAGGAGTCAGTCATCCATTGTGAATCAATGTGAAACTATTCAGGGCAATTAGTGAGGTGGTGGTGAGGCTCACAATACTGGGTGGCAGCAAACGCGCCGGACAGGAGAAGGCTAGCGAGAGCCATGGTCATCTTGGGCATGGCCATTGCGACGTCGGTTGAGAGGAGGATTGGAATGCCGATACTTGTGATGACGGAGGTTTCTGGAACGAATCTATTAGCAAGGAGTCACTAGTGTTAAGAAGCTTGCTGAGGAGGAGAATGTGTTGAGCATCGCGTGGCTGGAGGTCGGGGAGGGGAGGGCTGGAGGCGGCGATGATGCCTCAGAAGGATGATCAAGATGCTAGCAGGTATGAAGAAGATATCCCTAAGGGTAACTTCTTGCATGAGAGGGTGATTGAAATGAAATACCTTGAAAGTGTGGTGAAGATGGGTTGCTCGTGGAGTTGCGAGATGGTGACGGGGGAAGAAGAAGAAGCAGGAGGAGGGAATTCAGCAGGGAGGTAAATAGCTACAGCCCCACAATTGCGTTGGCGAAGAAATCAGTAAACGCGTCTTTCATTTGGCTCTATGTTTTTCTCTGTGCAGGTAGATGTTTATTGGGAATTTCGGGAGTGACAAGTGGTGGACAGCTGGCAGCGGAGGACGGTTGGAGTAAGTGAATCAGAGCTGCAGCAGTTGACGATTGCCAAGATGATATGGTGCCGCGAATAGCTGAATTGTATGATGAATGAAATATTTTGAATAGTTTTAGGTGTTTCGAGAGTTATTTCGAGTATTTGTTTTATTCTTGTGCAAGATGATATATTGGTGTTGTTTGATAGGTAGTGAGGGAGAGTGCAGAAAGGGGAAGAGAGTACTCCTGGGTCCTACATGAGAGAACTCTTCACAGCAAGGGAGAGATGAATCCTTTGGGTTTGCAGGTTACACGCGTTAAATCCAGTGCAGCACATTGTCGCGGATTTCGGGAATATTGATATGGAAACCGACATGTCTGTGCCATCTCGTTTGCCGCCAGCCGCTTCATTTCCCCCTCCCGCGCAGTTGCATACCACCTACTACTATACACAACGCAACTCGATGTACCAAGACAGCATAATCAAATCGTAACAGGAGTTTATATCAAGATTTCAGAAAATTCAACAAATTCATCCATTGCCTCTAAACCAGGAAAGAGAAAAAAAACCATCAAGTCCTACAAACTACCTATTCGGAGGGGGTTTCGACTTGTCGTAGACTCAATCACGATACCACGCAGCTGTCCGTTCTGTAGCACCAACCAGCCGATACAAGGGCACCAACTAGTTTCATCTTACTCAGGCTGCAAGTCTTTGAGCGGGTTTTGTCTTGTCTCTTGAAATATTGTACTCGTCTAGTTTCTTTTCTTTTCTTCTCCCGTGTTGCTCCCATTGATGCCTGCAAGCCAGGGGGCGTCGGTCAAGTTCCTTGGCCGTGGGATGAGCATAAAGCATAAAGCACTTGGAAGTACAAATACATGATGCTCCCGTTGTCAGGTGATAGGAAGAAAATAAAACCACAACGCCATCAATTAACTTTCTTCCTCACTAGAAACCAACTCACGAAGCAGAAGCACAAAACACGAGCAAAAAAACCTTGGACCTTTTTCTCCATCGCCATTTGGCCGCGCGACACCGGCAGCTTGTTATGCCGAAAATCATCATCTCCATTGCCCCGGTCTCACCAGAAACTCCAGCCTCGTATGTCCTCGTCGGTCTTTCTGCGGACATTTGCCCGACTTGTGCGTGAGATGCCCTCCAAACCCAATGCCTGTCTCAGCTTAAACTTTGCAGAGCTAGCCTCGTATGCAAGGCCGGCAATTGTTGCTTACTACTGTCACAGCTCCCACTCCCCACCAGATGGCCGAGAATGGAAAGCTGATCGTGTCCAGGTCGAGCCACTCCGCGTCCCTAATTGGGCCCCGATAAGCCTCTCTCCAAAGCCTCTCATACCTCTGAGCTCTGGGCCATGCATCCCCAACGAGGGGCCATGTGCTGGGGCGCCACGTCTGATTCAATCCTGTCGCCATGAAAAGACCCGGCCGTGATGCCTCAACGCGGGGCCCCAGACCCAGAAAAGATCCATGGAATTCACTATTGGCGCCACGACTCTCCTTGGCTGGCTTCTCCAACTCCAAACCATCTGCCAGCCCTCCCTGCCGACGCCTCGGCACTCTTAGCTCTCGACTAGCCCCTGCTGCCATTTGCCGGAGCTCTGGTGGAGCTCGAGAAGCTGTCTCTGTAAGGCTCGAACTTGCTGCCACCAACCGCAGCCACCGGGGTTAAAAGTATCGACAGTTCTGCGAATCACCACCGTCGCTAACTTCGCCCCTCGACCGTGTCCCGAGAGTTCCGGCCTCTAGCCCGGGCAAGTCACACGATCTTTGACGCTTGGCTACGGAGATAGCTTCGTATCTTCATTCGGCGTTGAGGAAGCCAGCTGCTATACTCCATCAAACCAACCCAAGCTAGTAATAAGACGGCATATCTGAATCCCGGGCGTGGAGTTTGACCTCCGATGGCTGCTTTTGAGTAGCTGATCGCTACTTGCTTGGACGAAGTTCCGAGGCATCGAGACATTCGCCTAAAGGCGCGGCGCGAAGAGGGGAAGCCAGCTCCATACTAATAAACATCACCAAAACACTCGGGACAACGGAAATAGGCTAGGACCGACATACCCGACATGAGGGGAACGCAGATGAGGTACAGGCATTGGACACGGCACGACAAGTAGATGGAGCCGTGTCGTCTGTATATAAACGAGGTAGGTATGGAGCTCGGCCCAGGAATGGCCTGTTCTTTTTCTCTTGTCTTGTCTGTCTCCTCATCCTCAGACGCTTGCATTAAGTAGACATCATCCTGTCTACTCCCAGCCATCGTCGACAGCTCCTTTTGATACAAGATCGCAAGACTCTATACAAGTATGGCTACCCCAGGTGCCGATCCCATCCAGGGACAGTATAACAAGGAGACCGCGGCCGACGTGCCGGCGCCCACCAACGGGCAGCATGTTTCCAATGGCATGGGCTCTGGACAGCAGTTCCAGCAGTATCAGCAGTATCCGGGCTATGGACAATTTATTCCGTTTAGCAATGCCCAAAATCCTCAGGGCGGACCTCACCAGGCCATGATCTCCCAGGTCTACCAACCTACCCTCGGTAAGATTGGTAACCCAGGTCCTCTTGGTCTGATCGGTTTCGCCTTGACGACCTTTGTGCTCGGGCTTTACCAGTGCGGTGCTGGGTATGCTTCCCCCAAGAATGACCTCATTCTTTCTCTTTCACTTTGACTTACGCTAACCCAACAATAGTCTCCCTAATTCCAACCCATTGGGCGACGTCGGTCCTGACCAGGCTGTCTTTGGTGTGGCTGTCTTCTTCGGAGGCATGGCCCAGTTTGTTGCTGGCGTCATGGAATTCGTCCTCGGCAATACCTTTGGTTGTACTCTCCACTGTTCATACGGGGCTTTCTGGCTTGCCTTTGCCATGTTCTCAGTCCCTACACTGGGCATCCAGGCCGCCTATAACGGAGATCAGCGTGCCTTTAGCTTTGCTGTTGGCATTTTCCTCATCATATGGTGCTTCCTCACCATCATCTTCTTTGTGGCGGCGCTCAAGACAAACTTTACCATCTTGATGGTGCTTGGCCTGCTTGCGCTGTCCTTCTTCTTCCTCAGCATTGCACAGTTCGTCTCGACGGAGCACACCACTGCGGCGGTGCGATTGAACCGCGCCGGTGGTGCCTTTGCCGTCTTCTGTGCCATGTTTGCATTCTATGCTGGAGCGGCAGGTCTCATGCTCAAAGACACAACCTTTGTCACCTTTCCACTTGGAGAGATTCCGTATCCCTCAGTCAAGCGGGAGAAGGCGGCGGCGGCGGCGGCGGCGGCGAGGAATGTTTAGGCCCACGATTGAAGTCAATTCACGGTCAGAACATGCTACCCACCTTATTGAGTACTTCATTTCGCATCATCTCGGCTTTCAATTACTGAGAAGGAGGTAATGCGCTGAAGGATGAGTTGATCGAAGGCGGACAATACGTTCAACAGGTGGGCCGAAGAGGAGAGTTGAATGTTGTTCGGCTTTGTCTGTGTGCAGTGATTATACCCTCGCTTTTGATACCCTCCTGCTCGGTTTTTTGGGGGGGGTTTTTGTGTGTGGTGGCAAGGGTAATGGCAGTGGACAAGTAATATGGATGGAAAACTAAGGGAAATCCCAAGTCCAATAATTATACCCAAATGCTGCAGTGGACAGAAACTTTTTTTTTTCATTTTACGTTGCAATGAGATGTTTCCAATTAACCAAATTATCAAGAGCAAACCTCGCAATGACTTGTTATACAATAATGATTGCTTCCCACATTCATCTCCCATAGTGAATGGATCTCATCAATCATGCAATCTCCCAGCTGCACTTTCACCTTTTCTCTCACATCTCCCACAGTCCCATCAGTCATACAAACTCTGTACCTCGTCCAGGGTTTCGTCCGCCTTGCCTTTTGCCTTGGCGGCAGTGCCCTTTGCCTTTCCCTTCATCTCCTCTGCTTTGCCCTTCATCTCCTCGGCCTTGCTGGCAGCTGACTTGATGCCTTCTGCCTTGCCCTTGGCGTGGGCCTCCATGCCTTCGACTTGGCTGGAGACGCCGCTGCTGGAAAGATCTTCGGCAGTTTCCATGACCTTGTGCGATGCCTTGGCTGTACGTTGAAAAATAATTAGTCACACGTATTTCTTATAGAGTGGTAAGTAAGACGTACTGGCAATGTTGATGCCGTCGACGAGCTTGTCGCTCACAGCCCTGTCAATGTGCTTCAATTCATCCTTGACGGCTTCGGTGGCGGTTCTCTGCGCCGCCAGCGAAGTGGTGAATGTGCGTGACGTCCGAACAGCAGCGATCCGTGACACGGGGGTCACGACTGCAGTTCTGCTGACGTTGATGGTTCGAGTGAGAAAAGACATGATGGATTTCGATATCAAACGTTGTATGTTTTTTTGGTGTGGTAAATTGATTGATTGGAGAAGGAATGCAAGAGATAAAAGTAAAAAAATTTAATTGGAAGTATATATATACTTACGATGGGCAAGAAAAAAAGGGTAGCCAGAATAGAGAGACACTGTGGCACCAAGGTCGTGATGTCATCGCCACACATGCCTCCACATCAAGAGCAGCGCAATGATGACGCAGATACGGTGACCTTTTTTTTCTTAACATGTGTCTTTCTCTAGACTAAATCGAGACTTCTGATGCGCACAACAGCTTTTTCTCTTCTTTGTCATTACGGATGGTTTTTAAAAGCAACTTGGTCTGGGATTGGCGTTTTTGTGGAGTTGGTTTGGCGATGGGTTATTTTTGGTGGAGGAATGTTTGCATCATCAATACTACAGTATGTACATACAAGCAACTCCCTTGAATAATAACCCTGTTTTGCAGGATTAAAGCTTATTCTGGATCTACATAGTGGTGAGATGTGTTTCTAGAAGACTTGTATTCTCTTTTTCTTCCTCCTGCTTGTGTCATTGTCTAAGAAAACAAACCTTCTCCTTCATTCAGGCTGTCTCTTCACCTGCCGTGGAATCTTTCGATCCATTGCCTCATCGCGTTCTCTGCCACCGCAGGATCAATCCTCTCGGTGGGTCCGAGGCGCATCATCTTGCCGACTAGATACATGAGCTTGCCCTGGGGATACTTTTGCTCGTCGGCGAATTCTTCCAGCACCTTGTCCTCGCCCGCGGCGGCCTCGGCAGCAAGGGCTTCGTACTCTTCCTGGGAAATCTCCCTGAACCACAAGTCGTTGCTGTTGATGGCTTCCAGGATTCCACCCTCGAGTTCGCCCAAGTATACGGCCATGAGAAGCTCCTTTGCTACTTTACCCGTAATGTGCTTGCGGTAAAGGTGGTATAGAAGCTGCGACAAGTCCTCCTCAGACACTTGAGCACACTCCCCGAGCTGGGTAAATGACAGGTCCCCCGACGCAAGCGGGCCGGCTTTGTAGGTCGTCAGGCGGCCGAGTTCATGAAGGATCCAGTTCCCCGCCAACGTTGAGTACGATTTGACGTCGGGAAGCTCCGAAATGTCAAGCTCGGCCTGCAATTTACGCTCCAGCAGAGCTAGGACGCGATAAAAGTACTGCACACGCGATCCATTGTCCAGCGTGATGAGTGAGAGGGCGTCCTTGGGAGTGAGGCCGTAGTGATTGACCAGCTTGTCGAGCTCGGTATCCGGCAGAACAGCAAGCGATGTCTGCAGACGTTGCACAAGGTCGTTGCCAATGACAAGCGGCGGTAGGTCAGGGTCGGGCATGTAACGATAATCGACCTCGCCCTCCTTGCCACGCAAACGACGGGTTTCCTTGGATCCAATTGTCCAGCCACGCGTCTCGCCAGCAATCACGCCGCCTGCTTCCAACTGTCGAATTTGACGATCGCGCTCGGCAATAATGGCATCTTCCACGGCCTTGATCGTGCTCAAGTTTTTAATCTCTGTACGGGTGCCGAGCTTCTTGCTAGGGTCGTCGGTCCTCCGTACAGATACGTTGACATCAGCTCTGAGACCGCCCGTCTCCATCCCAGAAACGCACGAGTCCACGGTGTTGAGAAGCAGCTGGATTTTGCGCACAAACACAGCAGCCGTGCGAGGGTGATGGATCTCGGGCTCGGTGATTATCTCAATCAAGGGTACGCCCACACGGTTGAAATCGAGCCAGTGAACGCTTCCCGTCTGTGCGAGGGTCTTGGCCGTGTCCTGCTCGAGCTGTACTTGTTTGATACCGACAGTGACGCCTTCGCCATCCTCCGTAGAGATGCCATCACGAGCAAGGAGCGTAATGTGTCCCCTTTTGGCAAACGGCTCGTAGAATTGCGTAATCTGATATCCCGAAGGCTGGTCCCACCAGAAGTAATGCTTCCTGTCAAACCGACTGACGGGCTGTATCTCGCAGTTGAGGGCCAGTGCTGCCCGAATAGCCGGAATCAGAGTCTCCTTTTGAAACAACGGCTGGCTGCCCGGCATGGCAACATCAAACAGCGCCACGTGGCTGTTTGGCTCATCGTTGAAGGAGGTTGCGGCCGGCGAAAACAGCTTGCGAGACGTGTTGAGCTGGGCATGGATCTCGATTCCGACGGTCAGCTCCCAGCCGTCGACGGTTTGGGAATCGCCCTTTGATTTCTTTTTGCCCTGTTTTTTGGCTTGCTTGGCCTGCTCCTTGAGCTGCTTCCGTAGCGGGACATGGGTTGGCTGTGATGATGATGCTGCTGCTGATGCTGATGCTACTGCCGCTGGTTCAGGCTGCGTATGGAGGTGTCGCAGGGCATAAGGTGGACGAAGAGACGACCAGACGGGCACTGCTCGTGAAGACAGCCGCCGGCCATTGATGCATCCTCGCTGTGATATGCGGCCCTCGAGCAGATATTTGCCGAGCTCGCCGACAGATCTGCGACTCATTGTGCACTCTGCCTGCACTACAAGTTGAAGTGAGGCGTAAAGAAGTCGTGCGCCCAATCCCACTCAATGCCAGGTAAGAGACCCGACGTCGTTTGCTGGATGCCCGTCGTCTAACCCACCAACCAAGACAATGCGGTCTCGATGTATGTATGTCAGCAGTGCCACCAAAAATGCGGTGGTTTGCTCGCCACGATATGAATCAAATGCGAATGTGTCGCTTCGTCAAAACTGAACCTTGAGGTGGAGACGAGATCAAAATATCCATTCACATGGCAGACATGCAGTGAGGCCACGAGCCGGCCCGCTAGAAAACCCGACAGGTCGGAATCCACCTGCAGCCACTCCGTCCATCAATCAAAGTCGTGGCTCTTATAAGAGGGTGTGCTTCGTCCAATAAATACGTAGATTAAACGAATGCATCTACAATCAGCCCGCTCCTCTTCTTCCTCCTCCTCCTCTTTTTTTCATCTGAATAAGCAATCAAAGCAATTCCATCGGAATGTCAATCCAAACAAAGAATACATTACATAGCAGAAACCCAATTCGCAGATCCTCCTCTTCCCCGCCCGGCCAGCGATCACACACCGAATCTCGCAAAGGATCCGTTACACAGCGCCCATAGTTTGTCTTATGAAGCAAAGATGCTCTCCAGTTCGACGAGGCAAAGCCTCCCATTATCGGGCACCGACTCGTGCTGGCCACAGACGAAGCCAGCGGCGCATTTATCAGGGCTTCCAGACCATGTGCCTTCTTGCCATACCCCCCGAATCACAGGCAACCAATCCCAGCTCGTTTTGGCATGAGCTGACACAAGTGTGTGAAGATTGTACGCATGATCGGGGCTAAGCAGCGCTTCTTGTTTTCCCTCTATTTTACAGAGCCTGGCCCCCCAACAATCAAGAAGAAGGAATTTTCCCCCTCGGCTGTCCTCTCTTCCTCGTTGTTTGTTAGTCGTCGTCTTACTGCGCAAATCATGCCACAACATGGTGGTCCTCGTTGCTGCAACTAGTAGATAAGAATTAAGCCTTGCAAGCGCATCATTTTAGCCGCCGCTGTTTCATCTATTTACCGTCAAAGGGGAAAACATTCTGGATGATCTCATACTCACAAGAAATACGTTTTTTTGTGCGTGTGCCCGCACTCCTTTGGATATCCTGGAGTGGTCTCGGCTCGCTCGAATTGACCTGTGAAGACCCCAATTCAGCTCTCATTGTCCACCAGTGATCCGCTCCGCTGTCTGGACTCTCGACAAGGCAAATCCATGTGATTCCATCTCTCTAGCGGTTTGCGCCTCTCACGAGATCTGAACATGCGATTTGGGGTAGGACAGGTGGAAGGATTTGTTCATCCGCACTGCTTCCCCGCGCCGTCGCGAGACTACAATTAAAAGCGCCGTCAAATATCCAAAGCGTATAAGTGATTGCACTATTCTGTACGATCGACAAAAGAGTGCCGGGATGGAGCCATCGGTTCCGGGCCCTTCCAGAGCCGATAAAGGCAAAGGGGCAGCAACACACTCTCGCCATGGCAGCATTGATGAAAACCCGAGAGCCTCCAGCTCGTCATTCCCTTCCTCGTCAGCAGCGTCTGCGGCAAAAGCCGATCGAGAGGGAGACCAGTCAAATGTTTTTTTCGACGAAGACGACAGGGCTAGCCATATCAGGGAGAGGCCCAAAAGACACCATCACAGGCGTATGAGCTCAAGGAGACATGCTAGTCCGGGACGATCGCCGAACCCTATGGAATATGCACCGCAGAGTCCTGAAGAGCCAGCAAGAGGTATGTTGCCTTTAATATAGCCTCATACTATCTCAAACCGTCACTTACATTGTTCAATAGGACCACCTCACGGCTATCCGTTCAACGGGCGGCCCCCAATGCCAAATGGACCGCACAGGAACGACAACGCTCGCTTCCCGCCCATCCAGACTCTCCCAGGGAACTTTCCCAACGGATTCGGCTCTCCAGAAAGGCCATTTGTCGTTCCTGACCCGCCGCCAGTGTTTATTCCATCGCCCATGCAGGCTTCGTTCCCTCCGCAGATGCCCCCCATGCCACCACTAAATTACCAGCTCAGCGGAATGCCTCTCAGCGGCTACGAACTCCTCGCGGCCAAACTGTCAGGGGGCTTGTCAGGACCAAGACTTGCACCCATCTACCGACGGTTTGAATCCCTTCACCACCGGCTGCTTTTGCACATGCAGGATGAGCTCATAGAATTAGAAGAGCAGCTGCATAACCTTGACGCGGCAGACACGCAAAGGAGAAAATTTCCCGGAGGCATATTTCCAGCATCTCGTCGAAAAGAAAACATGAGCCCGACTGACGCAACCTGGAAGAAGAAGGATATCATAGGCCACATTGCGCAAAAGCTATACCAATATAGTGAGTATCTCTTTATTGCATGGGTCAACTCAAGTCATGTCTAATGGGAAAACAGATCAAGTCATCACTTCGTTCAGCACAACTTACAACATGGCTGAACCGAGCATTCCTGACATTGACAACTATAGATCGTACCTCAATGCCATCAACCCTCTTGTAGAGGACGAGCGTCAGTTTCTCGATGCCGGCGATGATCTCATCAATCTAAGACGGCGCAGGCGACGCTCAAATGGCAACCTACAAGACGATCCTCTCAGTCCCATGCCCCGGTCATCCAGCGTCGTCGGGTTTCCTCCGCCGCCTAGTAGCCAAATCTCTAATGCCGGCAGCTCGACTTATCAAAACATGGCACAGGTTTCTTCCCTCAAACGCCTGGTTTTCGCCATGGCGATGATTGTGCTCGCTCCTATTGTGTGCTTCGCCGTGATCCCAGGATTCGTCGGCCGTATGACGGTCGTCTTTCTAGTGGGTCTTGGAGGAGCTGCCGCGTTGTTCCAATCCGGGCTGTTGAATTCATTGGCGGAAGATCGAAGCATGTTGGATTGGGTTCTTTGTGCGGGTGTTTATGGAGGAGTAATGGCTGTGATTGCCGGTATCATTTGATATGGAATGAAAGGTAGAGCTGAGCTCTGGGATAAGGATGGTTGAGCGTATTTGATGCGGGATCTTTACAATGTTTGTGGTTTTCATGATTTTTGATAAATGATTGAATAAATTGATGATGAATGAATTTGGTATGCATCTGGACAGCAGGGTATGAGTGAATGGGTGAATAGAGTGAGGTGAGTGATAGTTGATTCAAAGTCAACAAAAAAACATCAAAAGAAACAACTATGGACGAACGGGGAATCGAACCCCGGACCTTTCCCATGCGGTTATCCGACTATTCGGTCAGATGATGCTAAGGGAAAATTATACCACTAAACCATCCGCCCATTTGCTGATGTTTGGACTAAGCGGTTTTGGCTATATGAAGCCTAGCCTCAATGATTGAGTGGGCCGTCGTCCAGCTTCAAAGCTCGCAACCTACATAGTCCGAGTTCCAAGATCTGATGATGCATTCAATACGAGCACAATCATCAACTCAACTCTGTATATATAGTACTGTTGTCTGATGGTAGTATGATTAGGCAATTGAGCCTGTGAGTGATCCATCTTCTCAAGTTTAAACCCGGTTCAATTTTCTTCATGTATGTAGACAGCTTCATTCATTTTGATGGCCAATACGCATATCCCCTTTGTCTGGCATAAGCCACAGATGCTATTCCAAACGGCCAAACCGCCGAAATACCAAGTCCTTGGGAAGTGACATGGCTTTAGGGAGTGCAAGTAGAAGAAGATTCGACCCATCCTCATACTGGATGCCACCTTCGACAGGCACATATCCTAGTCTCTTTGCTACACCGGGACTCTTCAGGCTACCCGGAGCTATCACGGCCATCATATCCCGGAGCCCCAGCCCGTCACAAAAGTATCGCAAAACCGCGTTGGAAGCCTCGGTAGCGTAGCCCATGCCCTGGTAGTCAGGCAATAGGATCCAGGATTGGTCAGGCATGAGGCTTCTTTGGACCACATAGGTAGTCCCGATACACTGGCCGTGGGGTGAATTTGCTCCGAGTCGTATAAGCCAAATAGCAGGTTGATCAATTATTTGACCACCTAGAAGTTTTGGCTGGATTCGACCGTATGAGCGGTAGAAATCGACGGTTTCCTCTTCATTTTTTCTAGCTTCTTGAGCGGAGATTTTCATGTATCCTGCGACCATGGTTCCCAGTAACTCTATGAAGGCTTTCTCATCGTCCTTTTTGTCGAAATCGATGAGGGTTAGAGTCAGTCTCCTAGTATAGAGAAGAGGCGCGAGGTGACAATGGTTTCGTTGGGACATGCTTTGAAATCTCAACAGATGATAATTTGGATTTTACGGAGGGACATTGATCATTACGAGGTATCGCTCAAGAAGCCGAAATGAAATATTCTGATATATATTATGCTTTGCGACTACCACCAGCTTACGTGGAATTGTCAGATTTTGGAGTTGGTTACAGACCTACCCTTGAGCCTGGTAGAGTCGCCGAGTGAGCATTGGCTTGAACAAAGTTGGACGCTATGCCTAGAATAAGGTTGCAGACAATTATCAGATCTTTACAAGTGGATGAGAGTAGTGTTTTTTATAAGAACCTCACATCTACTACCGGGTAGTCGACATCATAGCACATGATGGGATCGTGCCGAGGATATGTGAAAGCTTCTGGAATATACTCGCACCGATGGATCGAACCCGGATGGGGCGTGCTTGTATGAGTTGACTGGCATCAGGGATCCAGTTCCTTTTAATTGCCATATGGCTCCCTTGTCTAGCTAGCCTTATCTCGGCTTCAATAGTTTGGAAATGGCCCATAAAAAGGGTGAATGAGCGGCTCGTACGAATAGGTATTAGCTGGACACGGCTGAGATGTGCCTGCTTTGTGCATGGCAGTGTTTAAAAGCAAGTAGTAAGAGGAGAAAAATGTCAGAGGGCAATTAATTAATCTGCGACAAGAGCAAATTGTATCACGGCCAACCTATCCAACGAGTGTCTGCAGTTCGCAATTTGGGATATTTTTACATTTCCAGGGTAAGCCGGTACGCTGACGATGGTGTTGTGTTGCATTGCAGCAGTGGCAAATTGTCCCGCGCTTGCAGACTTCTTTGTACAAATACTTTTGTCCGAATCGTGCGATCGTTAACTGACCCTTGCTGGCGCTTCGCTTCCCTACATCACTTTTGTACTAAGGTAGGTCGAGGAGTGGGAAAAAAAGGGGTCGGCCAATGAGGTTCGGAGGAAATGAGGCACCACCGCAGCCAGCAATTAAAGAATTCTTGCCGCCGGTGGCTGTTGGGATATTTTCCGCTTTCGCATCTGTCACGGCTAGGCAGGCGATTCTTTTTTTGGTGGCTTTCCTAGTGCTCGTACTACAAAGCTAGGGGGAAAAAAACCGAGCGAGCTTGTGATGATGGATGCTAATTCTACCCGCTTTGATGAGGCTGGCTGGCTTTCATGTTTCGCCAAAGAAAGAGGGCGTTGTTAGTGTGACGGTTTGACAGGTGATGTGTGTAAGTACAGTATAGGACAGTAAGGCACAATACAATACGTGTCAATACCTTATCGAAGTGGTGGTGGGTGATAATTGACCCAGTAGAAGAAGCATCGCAGCTGTCTCCGATGCCCTCGAAATCATTGAACCCATCCATCCCCTTGCCTGCAACTTCTGGGGGTTTTGCTGCAGACTGAGACACGTGCTGCCAACCAACTGCACCCCGAGCATGTACAAGTACCTACACAGTATAGCGTTTCATGTGATGGGTTTACAGAAGGGAGCAAGCCCACTTCGACAGCATTTAGTGGACGCGGCACGCTGCTGCAGAGCGGCCCCTCTGTTCACGACATCCATTGAACCCCCTGGCTCGTCCATTTAGCACGGGCTGTCCACTGTTTTTTCTTCTCCCTCATTGAGACTTGGCCACATCTCGACATGCTCCTACATGCTCGCACATGCATGCCCTAGCTGCGGAGGATAAGCGGTGCTGCTACTCCGTACTGCTACCACGGTAATTAGCCCTCCCACGATGAAACACGATCCGCAGCCCTCTTCTCTCTCCTCTCCTCATCCGCTGTACAGCACCGTACGAGCGCGCGAGACCTGAGCCTGTCGTGATCGGCCTCGAATCGCTCGCTCGGATCGGCTGTGCGACCATTCCATCACCAACCCCCTGGCCGGCCTCGCGATTGTGCCCCCTGGCCACCCCAAACCTGACGGGGGCGGAGCAGATCCAGCGCCATCAAATCAACCGGCGTGCAAATGCCCCCACAATGCAGTCAAACCAGAGGCACAAGGCTCTTGCGCCCAAATTGAGCCTCGTCACGTCCCTTGCGTCGCGGCCTAGGAACGAGGTTCCGCACTCAACCACCACTAGCCCTCTGGCCAAGCCACTCATTTCCACGGATCCAAACGCCCAAAGGCCAGAGTTGCACTCGCTGAGCACGTCCCCGAAGCTGACTGTGACCCGCAACGTCAATGCTTCGTTTTTAGTATGACCCGACGCCAATCGAACCCGACATGGCCGACCAACACGCGTCCAGAGGCAGAGGCCGAGTCCGGGACTCTCACGACCTCTCGCTGTCCCCCCGCAACGTCACCCGGGACTCGCTTGTGAATAACATGCTCCTGTCCCTCGACCAGTTCTCATTGGGACACGCCACATCCACCACGGGCGGCTTGTTTGGCGGCACCGCGCTGACATACGACGACCCGCGGCCCTGGGCCCACGACACCAGCACCTTTTCCCGCGGATTCCCACCACCGTCGAGATCGAGGCACCAGTACTCGTACAGCTCCGACTACGAAGACGACTCGAACCGAACCTCGGTCCAGCTGCCCAGGCCACGGAGCCGGAGTCCCCCTCGACCAAGGAGCAACAGCAGCTCGAGCTTCCAGGCGCCCTATCCCCGGATCAACGGCCCAGGAGATCCCACGCAGCAGCAGCGCTCCCGACCCCGAGCCGGCACCAAGGGCAGCAACAGCAGCGCCAGCATCGACGCGGGCTACCCTCAGAACATTGCCGGCCCTTCCAGCTGGGCCCGTAGCGGCTTCAGGCGCTCGGCGAGCTTTGATCTCGGGCCGCCGCAGACGCAAACGCAGCTCAATGCGCCATTGATGTCCCCGTTCCACCTCGACTTCCCAAACAACTCTGCATCTGACTACGGTTCCGCACCAACGCCCACAATCCCGGGGGGGCCACGACGTGTAGCGTCCAACTTGGCTCTTCCTCACCCGCCACCCGATCCAGCTGATTTTTCGGGTCTGGATACTCGTTCCGTCAAAAGCTCTTCGGGACGCACCAAACGGCCGGTAAACCAACAATTGGTAGCACCTGCCATGGCCTTAGGCGACTTCGATGCCGCCCCGGCACCTAGCGTTAGCTATGGCAAGTCTAAAACGGATCAGCTTGCTGCCTCCCAGACTGCCGGGGGACTTTCCCAGCCAAAAGAGAAGCCGGGTTTCTTCAGGCGTGTTTTCGGTTCCTCCAAGACCACCACACCTGCCCCTGCGGATGCTCCGACTCCACGCTTCATCGGCCAAGTGAGCAACACGGCCGCCCCTATCCACGAAAGAGACTCCCCGCCGCCGCCGCCGCCGCAGCAGCAGCAGCAGCAGTCTACCCCTGTACTACAAAAGAAGCCATCGTCCTTCTTCCGTCGCCGGAAGAAGTCTGTTGTTGATGAGGCGCCGCCACTGCCGGGTGAAGTGCCTCCGCTTCCCTCCTTCGATGCTAACCTCCATACCGATTTCGACCGACCCCCAGCAAGCCCTTCTGGCAGCCTGAGGCAAATCATGAATCCATACCTGCGGGAGAACGCATCGCGTCCTCTTGGCGACATCACCAACAAAGCAGGTGCCAGAGGAGTTGACGATGACGATGACGACGACCGAGCAGATTTCCAGCGAGACTTCTCACCTGACTACGAACCAAGTCCCAATGCAAAGATTAGAGCGGTCCATTCTGATTCTGACCGAGATCAATCATCCTCTGATGGTCCCAAACGACCCCAGAATGGACTTGAACACAGGAACAATTCCTTCTTGGATCTCGACGGGGGCAGTGATAACGAGGACTCTCCCATTCGGCAGCGGGCTACGTATTCGGCAGATGATAAGGAGAATGATGGAGTATTGGCTTCTCCTACCGCATACAAGAACAGGGACTCTACGGGTACCATTCGCGCCAGGAAATCGCCGTATATTGCCGAACAAGAAAAATCAAACGACACACCCGTTCGTCCCAAGGTGACAATACCGACGGATCGCCGGTCGACCTCCTTTGCCTCGGCATCGACCGATGACGGAGACTATAAAACCGCCCCCAGTGCACCGCCTAGTGTCCGCGTCGAAAGATCGAGCGAGTCAAGTGCCAGGGGAATGGGAACACTTGATATGCTCAAGAGTCGCCTGGATGAACCTGAATTCGTCATTGGCGAGCCTACTGAAGATGATCGACAAAAGGCGCTAAAGATATTCGAGGGAGCTGAAGACTTCATCCCCAAGGAGAAGGCTGCTTCTTGGATGGGTGAAGAAGGCCCCATTCGCCAGCGGACTCTGCAGGCGTATATTGAGCTGTATGACTTTACAGACCTGAGCATTCTCAATGCGCTACGTAAAGTGTGTGGCCGTTTGATACTGCGCGGCGAGACACAGCAAGTGGATCGCATCTTGGTGGCCTTTTCCAAGCGATGGTGTGATTGCAATCCGAACCACGGCTTCAAAGCGACTGGTGAGTCGTTGAACTCTCTCTTGCTCAACTGACCTATAGTTGAGCCATGCTAACATTGTCTAGACGTCATCCACACTATTTGCTACTCCATTATGCTTCTCAACACTGATCTGCATCTTGCCGATATTGAACAAAAGATGACCCGCAGCCAGTTCGTGAAGAATACTCTGACGACAATTACGCAAGCCGTTGAAGAGTCTGTCCCTGATGCCTTTGAGCGCCCCAGTATTCTGCCCGAGAAGGGCTCCGTGCTCCATGATGGAGCGCGGCCAGCACCCGAGCCGCAAGAGCGGAAAACTTTCAGGAATTCATTCAGACCTCCCCCTCGCACCGATACACAGCTGTTGGATGCCCACGACGAGTGTGGACCGCTTGTTAAGACGGCCTTTTATGGTTCAATGAAGGCTTGGGAGGAGCAAATCGAGATAGTTTTGAAGAGCATTTATAACTCGATTCGAGACGACAAACTGCCATTGTTTGGTGCGGAGCCAGAGAGGCATCTCAACACCATGCCCTCACAAAGCAGTCTGTCCGTCATGGGAATGCTCAAGAGGAGTCCCAGTGTCCTCAGCAAGGCGCCATCGGAAAGCCAAATGTCGACGCGAGGCCGGGTTGCAGATAACAGCCGCAACGGGGGCTCGCGATGGGCCTCTAAGAGCCGATCACGGCCTGGACTTGGGCGTAATGGATTCAACTCTAGCCGAACCAGCTTCGACGACTCAAATTCCCTCTGGAGCCCAGCCATGTCATCGGCAACCTGGAGCCGCTACTCGCTGGGGAGAACCCAAGGCTCCATGTCTCAGGACTCGTTTGGCTCAGCAGTGCCCCGAGGTGATTATCAGCAATCTATTGGGTTTGCCAATGCTCTCAGCCAGGCCATTGTCCGTGATGATGACGCGCACGGCAACGATGGCATGTCCATCATGAGCGCTGAAGTACCTGCCACGCAACTGCTGGACGACGAATCCCTAGAATTGGCGGGCCCTCCCTGGATTAAAGAAGGCAGAGTCATGCACAAGCATCATTTGGATGGAGTTGGCAAGAGAGCAAAGGACCGAAACTGGACCGAAGTCTTTGCCGTCATCCAAAGGGGCCAGATGAGCATCTTCTCGTTCAATGCACCCAAGTCGACGCGGCAAAAGAGCCGTACAAGGAATGCTGAAAAGGTCAACGCTCCTGTTGGAGGTGGTAACTGGCAGGACAATGCTGTAAACCTGGGCACGTTTAACTTGCGGCTCACCCTCGCGTCAGCACTCCCATCTCCTGGCTATTCGCGGTCGAGACCGTACGTGTGGGCGCTGAGCTTGCCCACGGGGGCCGTCCACTTATTCCAGGTCGGAACTCCCGAGATTATAAAGGAATTTGTGAATACAGCCAACTACTGGAGCGCGCGGCTGAGCACGCATCCGCTCATCGGTGGCATAAGCAACATCGAATACGGATGGAGCGACAGCGTTGTCAACAACTCGCTCGTTAATGCCATCAATGACAATGCTTCCATCATGAGTGGCGGCCGGAACTCGCGCCCTGGTAGCCGAGCTACCCATGGTCGGCAAAACAGCGTTCAGAGTGTCAACCTGCCTTCTTCCAGCATGGATCATGGTTCTGGAGCCTTCACCAGTGGACGTGGAAAACTACCGGGCGATCGCATCACCATTTCAGAGTGGGCGCCGCCAACGCAGAGTATGCGACCGAGCAACTTACAGGAACCGGAGCAGCTAGAGACACTCTCAACATATGTCAAGAGCATCGAGGATGATTTACAAAACCACAACCAACTTCGCAGCCCCATGCTCCTTGCCTTCACCCCCAGAGGCAACAACGCGAACAAGGCCATGGCGAACTGGGAACGCAAGAGCGCATACTTGCTTAGGGAGATTGTCAAGTTCAGAACCTATGTGGAGACTCTGCAGCAATCGGAGAGCAGGAGACGGGAGATTTATAAAGAGCGAGACTTGGCTCGACGAGCGGCCAGGGGTGAGCTCAGTGACGGCGACATGGACGTCAGCGACGAAGATGGCGATGAGACACTGCGACCTTGACCACTGTTTTCATCATGGATGGTTTAACTTTTTAACTTGATTGCCTGCTTCGTCTGCGTATTGTGCCTGGGCTGGACAACGAGGGGAAAAGCAAGAGACTGCGAGCTGCGTTGGAGCTGGAGCTTCTATTCTAATTCTTCCATCTCATTTTATTCTGTTGGTGTTTTCTTATCACTGTGGCCGTCGCCCTTTTTTTTTTTGATACCTCCTACTTTAGGAACTTTTCTTCTACTCATAGCAGTCTCGTCAATTAATACGTGGGAAGAGATGGGGGGGATATATACTGTACTACTAGTTGCATTTCGCTTGATTGTGTTAGTATTTTAAGTAGCTGTTGAGAGAGCGTTTGGAATGTTGGAAGCATAAGCGAGCATTTGTTTATGAAAATAACAGAGCAATGACAACTGCATCACCGCGGTCATTTATTTGCATCCAAGAAAGCCCGCGTACCTGCATGCAGTAGATGTGAAGTGGAAGAAGCAGAAGAAGAGAATATTATTATTACTACCATTAGACATTGAAAGAAGATTCAAACCTGTTGCAGTGCGTTCAACTTTCAACCCCCCCCTTTCTCCTTGCTCACGCAGCGAGAAGCCAAAGAAGGAAGAGCACCGCACCGAGTGGCGAAGATGGTCTTCCACTGGGCAGCGCTGCATTGTCGCTCTCGTTGCTACTGGTTTCAGACGAGTCTGGATTCTGCTCTCCCGTTTGCGATGGCTGTTCCTCCGTAGTAGCAGAAGAGGATGGGCGAGACTTGTCGCCATCGCTGGTATGTGTGGGTTGGGAGGCACCTGGGCGAGGCAATAGGGGGGAGGGTAGGCAGCCGGGAGTTGATCGTTTGACGCATCCCTTGATGTCAATGTCCTGCCAGCCTGTGGTGCGCTCGTCATACAGATACTCGACGTTGGCGCCCTTGTCGGTCTCGTTGCATCCGCCGGTATAGTCTTCCAGCTCGATGGTCTTGAAGTAGGCGCTGTATGGGTTCTTGTCGGTGTCGTGGCTGGTCCAGTTGGGCAGACCGCCGGCCCAGACGACTGTGCCTGGGTCGCTGCTGTTGCTGACGGTCCAGATGCCGAGCTTGACTTGCATTGGGGTTTGAGGCCACTTGTAGGCTGGGATGTCACCAATGTGCCATGACTTGCGGACGACGTTGTTGATGGCGAAGCTGAGGTTCGTGGGGGTCCATTCGATGCTGTACTTTTGTGTCGAGGCGAAGGAAGAGGTGTCGAGGTGGTACGTTGTGTTGTACGTGTTGAAGAGAGGCTGGCCGTCGTAAAAGTAGTTTGTTTGGGCTTGGTTTTCGAAGGCCCCGAGGAGTTCCTGCGATTGTCAGAGATGGGCGGTTTGATCTTGCATGCTAGCAGAGGGACTCACCCAATCGATCTCGTCTCCCGAGTCGGACTTGAGGACAATGGCGGTGATGATGCCGGGACCTTTGGCGGCCTGGACTTGGACGCTGACTTTGCCAAAGAGGAAGTATTTGTTGCTGGTTAGGGTAGGTGCTTGGCTGTCTTGCCAGATGTTAAAGGCGGCTCCTTTGCCATCGGTGTTGTTGAAAGTAAGTCTGCCGTTTGTCTTGCTGTGTAGAGGCGTCGACGGTCCAGAAGGAAGTGAATTGGTCGTCCCAAGTGGCTTTTGTAAAGTCAAAGGAGGTTTTGCTGGCAAAGGCAGGATCAGGAGGGCAATCTGTGAGAGTATTTTTCAGCATCATTCTTTTGTATTATTGTTGTAAGGTGATGGGGGGGGGGGGGAAGAGGTTTACGAGCGTCTTTCTTGAGAGGATCGCATTGAGATAGATCTTTTAGACTGGCTAGGCACGGGGAGAGCTAGATGGATAGATAGGAGGAGGAGGAGCCAGTGGAACATGTTGAAATGTCAGAATTGGCGTTATCACTGCTTAAAAGACATATGAGGAGTGAGAGTAAACGTGATTGACAATAATATGGGAAGAGATTTACAACTCGTCTACGAGAAGAGGATAGAGCCATTCATGTTTATATATGAATGCTCGCACTCATTATTACATGCTCCTTTCTTTTGGACAAGCTTCTCGGCAGTATTAAGGTGTAGCAGTTAATCACATAGCACAGCATGTCTGGTGAAATGAAGCACAATTAACGACATGGGATGAGAGCAAGGGAAAAAAGAACCGGATTCTGGCTGTAGATAGGAGACAGGGAAATGTCTGGCTAGTAGCCTGAGCTGATGGTGGTATTATGACAATGTACGGGAGGAGGTGGTGTCACTAGGAGCAGGACTGAATGAGTTGAATGACACCAATAATTCGATGCTGTATTTTTTTGTTATATGCATAAATATCACAGCCCTCGACGAAATCACCCTGGTATATATGAGGCTGTAATACAATGCCCTGTTTCGGACATGTTTGACAGGTGACATCAAACAATGGCCGGCCTCCCCTTGAATGATCCCATTGTAACCCTTGGCCGTCATTAATTCTCGGCTACGGAACAAACGGATGTCTTCCACGCGATGCACTGTCCCCCCATAGTTGATGGCCAGCCGTGGAGATGCGCTGTTGCTCAAAAAGAGGGCGATGGCCTCACTTTGGACATGTGAAAGAAAGGGACATGTCGCGATAATTTCCTCTGCGGGCATCCGTACACGGAGGCACAAAGCACAACAACAGGGGCAACACAAGCGAGAAAGGAACCCAGACGAAAAAAAATTGGTAAAAGGAGACCGAACATAATCAAGACAAGAGAGAGAATTATTTGCCAACATCAATCTAGCAAGTATCCAACATGCTGCTCAGAGCCGTCTTCTCGGCACTGGTGATTGTCAGCTTGTAGAAGCTCTTGACGTCGATCCACGACTTGGCGTAGGTGCAGTAGAAGCTGGTCAGGGGAGGCTTCCACTGGTCGGGGCTGCGGTCGCCCTTGGAGCGGTTTGAGCTTGCGGAGACGGCCCAGAGTTGGGGACGGGAGACGTCGTTGGCGAGGGCTTCGCGTTGGGCTGTGGTCCAGCTTGAGGCGCCGGACTGGTTGAGAGATTTGTCCATGTTAGTGATGTGTCATGATATAGTATGGATGGCAGAAGACAAGGAACGAATATACGCAGTAAAGAAGGAGAAAACTCACGATCCAGGCATTCTTCAGAGGCACCATGTGGTCAATATCTAAGCTGGATGCAGTTGTGAAACTGGCATTGTCATAAGGGCTGATCCAGGTGCCGGACTGGGCCACACAGGCGTTGTTGACTTGGACGCCTTCACCGTCTCGCTTCAACACATATTCGCTATTTGTACATTCGCTTTGTTAGCCATTGTGTTGTACTACCGAAGCTTGAAAGGTCCTGGAATGCTAACATACCGAGCATTGCAGTTACCAGAGATGGCATCCCAAGTGGGAAACAGGTCGCGGGAGTAACCAGTTCCAGAGCCGGCAACGGCAACAGTGAGGCCGGCAAGTTGGGTTCTGGCGCTGCTTTCGGTAGGGATACCGGGCTGCAATGAGTTGAAGCATTAGCTAGAGCTGAGATACAAGATATGGCATGTTGCATTGATGCTACATACCGGCGTGGGCATGGGAGCCGGAGCGGCGAGAACCGCAATGGCCCAAGTAATGGCGACGGAGATGGACAGCTTCATGATGGCTACTGTATACTTTATATATAATATAATTTGGTATAAAGCCTTTTGAATGTAAAGTCGAGAGATGCCTTTGTCTATCTTTTTTGTCTGTCCCTTCTGTAGTTTACACCGCTACGATGCAGCAGAAAGTCTCAACGTCGAGCGAGTTCCGAGGGCAAGAAGAGCAGTTTTATAGTCTCCTCAACTCCTCACCTGCTTCCTTACTCGTCCTTCTGCCGTCTACTAATGCATACCAAGCCCATGGGCCTGTTTCGGCGCCATCACGACCCCATCACATAATATGTCTCAGCGTGTGCGACTCACCAAGGATAAGCCGCATGCGCTACACCTGCTGCCATGACTAGATGCCAATCACCCGCCGTATCCGACAGCCAGACAGACAGATAGATAGAGACGTAGTATCGCCCAAAAGACGCAGAGGATACTATATTCGACGTTGCCGAGCCAGTGCCTTTGACTAAGAATCCCAATCTTCGGCTTTCAACCACCAACAAAGAAAGCCACATCAGGCTAATCCCAATCACAGCCAATGCGGCCACACGTGGTAATCGAGGCATCTCCACAGCGTCGCTTCAGCATTTCCTCTTCAGGAAGGTTGGTCATTTTTTTGGCGTCTTCTTCAGCTTCCTGAGCTTTCCCCTCTCTAGGGCGGGATCTGCAGCGGGGGACCATGAATGAAGCGTACAAATAAGGGTCTTTTAGACCCCGAGATTTCCAGATGAAGGAGGTGCTACTTACGAGACATGTGATAGATGGACGCAAAAAAGATGTATGGTGAGATGAAGAAAAGCCATGAGTTAAGCTAATGGAATGGTAATATGGATCTAAGAGAGGAAAAGAGATGAAAGAAACAGCCGGTCTTCGGAGAGGGCACCACGGGAAACTAGAATATGCATACCTATTTCGGTCTACATTTTGGGTCAAGAGGCTCCGTCGCGAGGGTTTACCGGGATTAAAAAGTTGAACGGTGATCCGATTCATACAAGTCTCTCTAATTAGTTTTTCTTCTTCATCAACAAACGGAGGGGCCATCCAATACCAGAGACTGCATCAAGTTTGAATGGTGTAACAAGGTTCAGAGCAAATACCTTTTGTTTACGAGCACCTGCTCTTTTAATATCTGCTACTGTTGATTTTCTTACTATTTAGTGCTATTGTCGTCGTTTATTTCTCTCTTATATGCTGCCATTGCTGACTACGTCTGAGTTTGAAACGCAGGGCGCTGAACATTCACTTTCAAGAGGAGAGTCGAAATGCCTATCATCTGCGAATTTGTAAAACGTAATTGATAGATGAACCCCAGCAACGATGCGTAAACTTTTCATGTAAATGAAAACTTTTGGTGTGAAAAGACCCCCAACGCAGATTCCAACCGAACCTTGCCATATCGAATATCGGCTTGTAAATGGCTTCAAACCATCATTGTTGAAGCAGACCCAAGCATCCTAATCCACCTCAATCTCCCCTGTCACAGAATGGCCTATTTCATAGCATAATCAAGAGCATTCTTCCAGTCTTTCCTTGAGGGCTTCTTATTGCCGCCCTGCTGCTTGGCCTCCTTCTTCATATTCTCCCAAAGAGCTTTCACATCGTGCAAGAAGAGCCTCAGAACTCGACAGCCTCTTTCCCCTTGAAGATCGAACAGCTTCTGCAACGGCGTTCTGCCCCGAAAATCCTCACGTTCAAGTTCATGAGGTGTGCCTCGGTAAAGCACATTATAAGTATCAGCTCTGGCATCCGTGTCCCTGTACTTTGGATATTTCTTCAGCCTGTCCACAATTGAATGCAACAGGTTGTTTCCGTTGCTGTGGATGTAGCGGCCGTTGAAGCACTTCAGCTGTAGAGCGGAATTAAACGGCTTGGAGTGATTTTCCAAATAAAGGAGAGCCTCGGAAGCCACCATTTCTGCAATGGTTGTTTTTGGAAAATGCTCCTTGAGCAGTTGAAAAAGCTTATCATCTCTGGCGAACGCGATCCTATAGGCAGCATCGATAGTAGGTTGAGTAACATGATCTTTATACTTGGGCATATCGAAGATTTTGCGAAGGTGGGGAAACCCTGCCCACTTCGCGAAAACGATGTCGATTTCCTGGGCCACGAGCGACGCACCTAGTTCGAGGAGACGATTGGAAAGTTTGAGGGGATAGCAATCGTATTTGATGATGCAAGTTCCTAGAATAGATTGAGCATTATGTGAAGGGATATTGAAGTCGGCACCCTTCTCAACGAGGCTTTCAAAGAGTTCAAATAGTGATCCTGTTTGCAGAGTTTTGCCCATGATGTCGCAAAGAACATGGAGCAAGGTGACACCCGTGTTTGATAGCTCATTAATGTCAGCTCCATGGCCAATAAGCAAATTGACCAATTCACTAACGTTGTTGATTATATATTTCCAATCCACCGGGAGAGGCGTGGGAATTGCCTTGATGGCACAGATCAACGGTGTCTCCAGCACGGCAACGTTGCTAAAACCACCAACTTTGGCGTTGTAAGTCTCAATCATATGCTCAATCATTTCCTTATACCTCTTTTGCATCTCTTTGTCCTCACTGTTGCAGTAGTGTATGATGGCCTGCATCAATGGAGTTCTTCCCGTCTGGTTCACATCCTCAATGTTGCCGCCGTTGGCCATGATCTCTTTGAAAGCGATTTCGTTGCCACAGTCCAGCGAGAAAAATAAAGGGGTCAACCCTGCCATCATAGGAACATTGACGAGCTCAGGGTACTTTCTAAAATACAGCCTTAGGCTAGTATCATTAGTAAACTCTTCGCTTCGGCGGGCTGAAAGAATATGTAAAAGATTAATGGTGCCCGGATCAACTGCAGATGCCGTGATGTCCTCAATAGGAACAGTAAGCACAGGTGAGGCACCATATTCCAGAAGAAGGCGGATCATCTTCTTATCCTTGTTAAGAAATGGAATAAATAGGGGGCGCCACTTGGAGTGGCGAGAAACAATGGTTATCGAATTGTTTGGCATTCTCGACTCGAATTCCTTACGGCTGGGTGAAATCAGTCGGTTATAGAGCAGTTGCTGTCCCAAGGTATTCGGATCAGCCCCCAGTTGTAACAGCTTTTCAACTGCCACTCCGTTTCCCATGGCAGCAGCCACATGGAGGGGCGTGAAGCTCACAGAATTACGCTTCTGATATACCCGATTCACATTTCCGCCATATGTCACGGCGAGATCCAGCATTTTTTTGATCAATCTCTCAGTAGATTCTGTAGTATCGATATATAATGTAGCCCAAAGTATGGATCGCGGCCACTTGCTGCGGGCGTCTTCGTCGTAGAGAGCCGGAGTAGCAAGACCGTAGAAGAACCGAGAAAGCTGAGCCACGCATCCAAGAGTATTGACGGGTAGGAGTTGGATGACTTGGGACAAAAGTTCAGAGGGGAGAGTGCTGAGATAGTCCCGTTTCCTTGAATCTTTTGGTATACCCCACGGAAGGAATTTTTGGTCAAGGTACGCCGCCATGATGTCGAGCTTAATCGAAAAGCGCCGTTGAGCGATGCAATTTTCGATAAGGATGGTTGACGAAGGTTTAATACGCAGATATTTGAGAAGAGGCTTGAGATTGACTGGTTTCCACAACGATGTTTGTCCAGGAATGGTCGATGGAGCTGAGTGAGGAAAAAAAGAGAGGAAGAAGGTAATGCTTGATTCGTGATGGGTGGGTAGAATGCCGATGAGAAGGAAAGCAGCCGAGAGATTAGAAAAATGAACAAAAGAGGTTTTGATCTCTCCAACGGAGCGAGTAGGTGATTTCGCAACGGCGGAAAATGGTTGGAGTGAAAGGAAGGAAGAAGTTGAGGGATGGCAGCTGGCTGCGAAAACTGCGTTTAAAGGGCGAGGGCGGTGAGTTGTGGTTGAGGCTGTCAGGCAGAAAACTGAGGTTTGGCAGCTGCAATTCAGAAAGCGATGAATCGCATGCGCTTTGACTTGAACCTTGTGCTCTGGAGGAGTGGAATGATGTTGATGGTAGGGTTGACAGCTGGCGCAGGTGGAAGAGCTGATTCACAGGCTGGTGCACCAAGTTGTTGCAAGAAATAGTAGAAATACAAATCTCTTATAGACTGGAGAATGTGTGATCTAGAAGTCTAGGTGAATTGTTCATGAACCTCAAAAGTACAGTGGCTGTAACCTTGATATCTTGTAGCATTGGCGTCGACGGCCCCCAAGGTAACAACTGCCAATGATTAGGCAGCATGAAGGGTTGTATCTCAATTCCAATGCGAATTTCTTGTATAGATTAGTCTCGAATGACTGATAGCACAATGAGTTGCCATGGGTACTACCAGGTAAATATCTCTTGAGAGCTGAATACATGGCATGGTTTTGTCCAAAATAAGGTACCTGTTGTTTGTTCTACTTTGCCGCACGATCCACAACCATGGGATTACGATAGATAATACTAATGGAAATTTATTCTCTATTTTTAATTCCGTGCAAAGTATATTGGGTGTTAAAATATGCACCTCGCATCACTTATCTCGGGAGTGTTTATTAATAATTTCAACGCAGGTACCTGATGTTGTAAATGCCTTGATCCAGTAGTGTCTGCCAGTTCCCGGCGATACTTTTTCCCACTACTTGCCATTTCACCGTGATATCTGCTATTGGCCATGTTTGTCCAATGCACATAGGAACAATAACTCCCCTACCATATTATTATACCTTTGCAGAAATACATTTTCTATATATTTTTCTACTTATGAGTACCAATAAAAGTCCAACTAAGATTCACCTCTTGCTCCAGTCATCAACAAGTCCCCGTAACCCCTCTGCCACAGTCTAATAAGCATGCTTCGTGTATGTATATTATCCATCGTACATTCATACAAGGTACTGTCACCACTGTATTCAATTAACTTGAATATTGAAACACCAATTTGCCCCTATATTGAGCATCTCCTCCTCTTATTTTAGTTAATAGTCATATTCGTTGGTGCAACACCCCCGTATTAGTAGATGTTCCTGCAGTGACGCCTCCATCACGGGCACAAACTGCTGAGTCAGCACGCATCTGCCGTCACAACGTCAGAGGCATTCCCAACTGAGATAAGCTACAAACGCACTGCCGTCACTGCTAAACCTCGTCGCGGGGGAGCTGCTGCACTGCACAGGAGGCACAACAAACGGCCTTGAGCAAACGAGGCTGCGTCAGCCCGGCGACTTTTTAGGCCTTGCAACAACGCACTCGGGCCACGAACGCTCGTCGCCACTGCGTACGCAAGCAATTACACACGCCCGTTTGCCCTCTCCAGCATCTCTTCTGTGTCCCGAGGTTTGTCATCGGCCGGAACGTTGCTTTTTGCGATCCCCGCGGCTGACCTGCTTCAAAACCAGCGGCAGCCGCCTGTCGAGCCCTCGATGCCCCGTCCCAGCCTTCTTCAGCTCGAGAATCCCGCAGGGAGCATCTGAAGCGACTCCAGACCTGCAGCTCGCCTCTTCTTCCATTGTATAGATTTCTGCATCAACAGCTTTATCGATCAACATTATACAGCGGGATCGGGCCATCCTCGCTCGCCCTTGGCATCTCGGGTGACAGCTCTCCCTGCTACATACCCCTCCATTTCCATATTTGCGATACCCAAGCAAACGTCTCCTCGCGCTCATCAGCCTCTCACGCATCATACAATACACCATGGGCACCAGATACGACTTGCGGTCGCAAGACCCGGAGCCCAACGTCTATGCCGCGTTGCCGGGAACAATGCAATCCGACTTTGTTCCGCATAATCTGACACCGATGAAGTCTGCCCTTGTAGGGCGAGAAGTACTTGGTACGCTGCTGACCCTTTGAACGTGCTGGCCCAGACCTCAACTAATCGTCTTGCATAGGATGTCACCCCAGTCGGTGGATATACGAGTTAGTCAACAACAACTTCACCGCATGCGACCTGTTCGAACGAGCTCGACGTACCGACCTGGATAGCCACTACAACTGGGAACACCCTCACCAGCTCGTCATCAATGGCAACCAGTCCTATTCGACTTCGTCGTGCAAGGTGCTGTCCGCCATTTGCCTAGAGTGTCATTTCCACTTCATGTTCCGCATCGAATGGGAAGATGCACAGTCGGAATTCTCGTGCCATCCCAGCCAGGGCAATTGGCCCATAGGAGACACTCAGTTTCCTTGGCATCACTTGGCTTGGGTTTGCTCGGATGAAGAGGCCAACATTCAATCTGATCGCTCAAAGTACTACCCACTATTGGCTCGAGAATACTTTGCCTGCTCAGCGCCGTCGTGTACGCTTCAGGTTACACTCGAGGTTTCGGAGCCCCGAATGCCGCCTTGGTGGGCTAATCTCTTGCTGGACCACGATACAATCCTGGAGCAGCTAGAGGCTGCGAGGAAAGATGAACCTACGCGATATGAGGCTGCGACCGATGACTGGGCTCATCAAGCGCCATCCAACCTCAACACATACCTCAAAAACCTTTTGGAAACGACCTCTGATGAGGCTAGGAGTATATCCAAGAGAAACAAGAGATTTGCTGTACTTTTTGGTCCGCGCTGTTTCTCGATATTTCGAGACCTTGAGTTCAAAGAGCAGATTGATATCCAGGATGGGGTCGACGAGGGTTCATTTACCCCAACAGCTCCCCCGGCGGCAGAAGGTCCCTCTGGGAGTACGGAAATCGGCACCTATCGCGCGTACCTCGAAGATGTACGCTCCGAAGTTCAGAATCTCATATTCAAATCCGGGAGCACTGCAGAGCGCCCGACGTTTTGCGTTACTGCCCTGCATAATCATCTAGGCTGCAGTGAGGTCCCCCATGTCAATACGGATGCGCTGGTTAATTTGGAACGATATAAACTCTTGGGAGTTTTACCGTCCCAACCCAAAGAGGTGATTGTAAACGCATATAAACGACAGTGGGAGCTTGTGCCTTCAAGGAGGAGAGATCTGGTCGAGAAATTAATGGCAATTGCCAATGATGCCAATGATGACCTACTGTCCGATTATGCAATTACTCAATCCTCCGTCTTCGAGAGCCAGCTCCAAAGGCACGGCGGCACCGACGATGACGGGCTTGCCTCCCAAGCACTGGAATACTTTGGGCTGAGCCCACCAAATACCTACAGCGCGGAGACCTTGATCAACGCGTTTAGGGAAAAATTAGCCCGGGACCCAGGTGACGCCAGCACTGCTAGGAACATGCTTTTAGTCATTGCTCGGGCTACGAATGACGACTCTTACCAGACGACTATCCTAATGGAAGCTGATACCAAAATGTCGCTACCGACATCATTGGCGATACTTGGTTTGAAGGATGGGGAAGAGGCGGATGCTGTCAACGCCACGAAAGCAAAGGTAAGTCAGCGTGTCTACACACTGCAAACTGGGAAAAGGGAAACAATCGTCTTCTCATCACTCATGGAAAACATCAACTACATTTACTGACTGCCTACATTTTTAGCTAGCCACGGCTGCATCTGACGACGCCAAGGGCATATATCTCGACGCTTTAGACTCTATTGCAGAGCACACAGTTTCGCCAACCATTAAGCAAGCTGTCATCGAACTTCGCTTTGAGCAGGGCTTCACTGCTTCTGACCTTGATGCTGGTAATTCGAGCGAGCCCAGAGCAACCAACCTCGACCTTCCCGTAGGACTGCATAACATTGGCAACACTTGCTACCTGAATAGTCTACTCCAATATTTATTTACCGTGAAGCCTATTCGAGACATTGTATTCAATTACGACAGTTTACGACTAGACCTGAATGACGAGAGCATTCAAGAACGCCGCCTGGGTGGAAACAAGATGCACATGGACAGGGGAGAGGCCGTCGTTGCGCAAGCATGTAAGTGCAGCAAATTCACGAGACATCCAAGTCTTCCTAATTGAGATGACTGACATTAGTGTATAGTTGCGGAAGAAATGGCTACTTTGTTTGAAAATCTTCGAACTTCTGACAGAACCGCCACTCGGCCTTCGCAGAGACTCGCAAATGCGGTTTTATTGTCCACACATACGCTGCTCTCTGGTCCAAAGCAGCCTTCTGAAACGCCCACGGCTCCGAACCCCCCACCATTGCCTGCCCGTCCATCACCTGCTCCCCCCGCGGATACCCGTGATGACGTGAACATGGTCAGCGTTTCGGTTCAGGCTGTGTCAGACCCGCTGGAAACGCAAAGTAGCTCTAGCACCCAAACGCTAGTTGGACACGATGATGCACTGTCTGACCACTCATATGAGAAAGTAGAGACGGTAGTAGAGGACAGAGGCAGTCAACTTCAGCCTGCCCTAATAGTTGTGGATGAACTAGGAGACGACACTCTCATGGCAGAGGTTGCACTGGACGAGCAGAAGCCGGCAGTCCCTGAGAAGCTGAATGAAGCTAATGAGGCCCCTGTTAACACGGACAATCGGGATGTCGACATGGTTGACGTGGAGAAGCCCGAAACGGTTGATCAAAAAGTCCTCAACGCTCTTGAACACCAAAAGAGGTCTTCAGGAACAGACCAACAAGATGTCGAAGAGGTCATGGGCAGCATTATCAATCGCCTCCAGGCGGCGATTCGCCCAACCTCGACAGATGGCACAACGGGCATTCAGCTGGAAAAAATCATGGAGACGTTCTTCGTAACCACGGTCAATTATACCAAGAAGTTTGACGAACAGGAATACCAGCACGAAATCAGCTTTGATAGATCGATAACAGCATTCCCAGCTGCCGAAGGTCCCTGTTCATTGTACGACGCCCTCGGAAGAAACTTTGACCAGCAGATCTTGGAAGACAGCAAGCTTTCGCGATACACTGCCATCAAGACACTGCCGCCCGTGCTGCATGTTTTGATTCAGCGCTCACAGTCGATGGGCAGCAAGAACGGCAACCCGGTTGTGATTCCCGAAACGCTGTATCTCGACCGATACATGGACGCCCCTCACGATTCGCCCATCTTTCGGCAAAGGGTTCAGGACTGGATCACAGCCGAACGAATTCTCGACTTGAAATCTCAACTGGCGAAAATCGAGGCCAATCCTAGTTACATGACGTTCCTTCAGACTTATGAGGGCGAAGTTGGACCGGCCGAAGACACGGCAAACCAGCCTGAAGATGGATCCGATGAGCCCACGAGGCAGGAGGAATCTACCGAGAATTGGGATTTTGACGGGCCCGTGGAGGATGACTTTTTGCTCATCACACCGGCAAATACGAGTAAAGTGGCTGCGACTGGGAAATCCAGCAGCAAGCTAGATAATATCCAGAAAACACACGCTGCAGTGTTGGAAATGATGGAAAAGGAACTACAGCAGCGGCAGGAGATGCTGGAGGAAAGCCTGAGCAGCCAGAAGCAAGTGTCGTACCGGCTTCATGCTGTCATCTGCCATCGCGGCCACCTAACGTCTGGTCACTATTGGGTGTGGATTCACGATTTCGAGGCCAATGTTTGGAGGTGGTACAACGACGCAGACGTCAGGGAGAATAAGGACACGGCAGAAGTACTCCGGACTCTGAGCACCAGCGGGGAGCCGTACTTTCTCTGCTATGTTCGCGACGAAGACAAGGACCAATACGTCAGCGTTCCCAAGAGGGAACCTCCACCTCTAGGCATGGAAGACGCAGACAAGGTGCAAGAAGAAGAGCAAAACCAAGAAGGGGAAGACACAAAAGCAACTGAGGGGCAAGAGCCAGCTGATGAGGCTGTGTTGGTGCCCTCGGTGGCCGCAGACAAGGATGGTGATGTTGAACTCAACGATGCGAAGCCGGAAAGTGACCTGGAAGCCACTCCTACGGTGGATGCAGTATCACAAGAGTCAGAAGAAAAATCTTAGAAGAATGCTGTCACGGAGGATACACATCAACCTGTAATGGAAGGGGAGCCTGTTGACGGACTCGCTGATATGATGACAAATGCTAATGCGAGGAGTCCACGTCCACGGCACAAGACGGAGAGGGGAAGCAGCAAAAGGAGAAGAAATAGCGCGAGGAGTACCCAGACAAGACTCAGGGAGTATGAGCTCCGTTCCAGGCGTTGTCGTTGAGCTAGCATTATGATGAGATGACGAAAGATGTCGAAAATGTGGCATTAGAAGCCCCGAGGATTATGTATATTAGAGAGCATGACATAGAGGGAATATGGTTTATTCTCCAAATTCCCGCGATTGGTATCTGCATCATTATTTGGTTAGTCCGTTTGGATTATGTCTTGCTTGCTTGGTTTGATTTTGTTTTCGCCTTGAATTTTAATTTCTTCTACCCTGTTTCCCCAGATTACCGCCCCTTGAAGACGGGCTTTCGCTTGTCCTGGAATGCCATTAGGGCCTCATTTCTGTCTTCGGTGTTGACAACCCTCTTGTACATTTCATTTTCCTTTTCTTCCCTCGCCCAGGCAACGGCCTGCAAGCCAGCGCGGATAGCAATGGGGCCTCCCTCGCAAATCTCCTGGGCCAGCCTGACGGCCTCTGAGAGCGCCGCCTTGCGCGCCGTCTGCAGGATATCAGCACCGTCGCGCTCATCCTCGGGCAGGACCTCGACAAGACGATCGGCGATACCAAGGAAGTAGGCCTCGGGAGCGGCGACGCGGCGGCCGGTGAGGATGAGGTCGCGGGCGCGGCTGAGGCCGACGGATGGCGGGCAGGCGAAAGGTGCCGCCGGCGCCCGGGGAGTGATGCCGGAGCCGTGGTCTCGGGGAGGCCGACGGTGGCATTCGAGGAGAGGACGCGGAAGTGGGTGGAGCAGGGC
>MDJU01000204.1:0-49472 GCA_001721665.1 Trichoderma pleuroti
CCTCACACCCAATCCTGTCCGTCCAACCACCACGCCCACCCTCAGCTGCTGCATCACGATAAGCGCTAATGAGGGCGAGCTGCGACAAAACAAATGACGCTTCCACTGCAACAGTCATGCACGAGGCGGTACCTGCACATGCACCCGCTGTTTGGCACCCTGTGGAGCCGATCCTGAGCCGCATCCAGTATAAAGAGGTACGAGCAGCTTTTTCACCAGCCATGTCACCTCCCCCTCCCCCCACATTTCCTGCCTTGTTGTCTGCCTTGTTTTGTTCATCGACGTCTTCTGTTCTTCTTCTTGTTGTCTTCTTTCATCGCATGGTTCACGCTTGACAAACAAAAGAAGCAAAAAGCTCACCATGGCTAGCCGCTACTCCTCCGACGATGAGCGGGAGAGAGAGAGGTACAACATCCACGTCACGCGTCGCCAGTCGCCGCCGGGAGTCCGTTATGTGACGAACCCGTCGGTGCGGGGATCGCAGTACGACGGGCCCAGCTTTCTCAGGCCGGAGCTGCGCACCACAGAACGCACCACGGCCCTCACCAGGTCTGTCTCGCGCACTCGATCGCCGCCTCGCGAGAGCCCTCGTGATAGCCGCACGGCTTTGGGCCCTGCCGCTGCGGCCCCGGCTCCGCCTGCGCCTGCGCCTGCTCCCATCATCATCAACAACCGCATCTACAACGAGCATTCGTCCGACGAGGACCTGAGCGATGACAGCCCGCGCCGCAGCCGCCGAAATGTCTACCGCCGCTCCCGCTCCCGCTCCAGCTCTCGGTCTAGCTCCCGCTCCCGCTCGGCGTCTCGATCGGGCCGCATGACGCGGGAGACCTGGGAGGCAGAGCAAGCACGCCGTCAGCTGGACGAGATGCGAATCAGCACCGAGCGCGACAAAGAGCATCGCCGTCTCGAGGCGCAATACCGCGAGGAAGCAGAGCTCCGCCTTACACAGCGACAGCTCGAGGATATGAAGAGGCGCACTCACGATGAAGACATCGAGAGACGCATCACCAAGGAACTTGAATACAAGCGCCTCAAGGAAGAAGGAGCTGCTGGAGAAGCTGCTGAGGAAAGACGGCGACTTGAAAAGGAGTACCGTGATGATGCAGAGCTTCGTCTTGCACAGCGACAGCTCGAGGACATGAAGAGACACTCTGCTGAGGCAGATGTGGAGAAGCGGATCAGAGATGAGTATGAGTACAAGCGTCTCAAAGAGATGGGAGCTGCCGAAGAAGCTGCCGAAGTGAAGCGGCGACTTGAAAAGGAGTACCGTGAAGATGCAGAGCATCGTTTCACCCAACGGCAGCTTGATGAAATACGAAAGCGCGAATCTGAGATGATGGTGGAGAAGCGCATCACCAAGGAAATCGAATACAAACGCCTCAAGGAGGATGAGGACGCTGCTGATGCTGCCGAGGAAAAACGACGGCTCGAAAGGGAGTTCCGCGAAGATGCAGAACACCGCTTCACACAACGACAACTTGAAGAGATGAAGAAGCGCGAGGGTGAGATGGCGGTCGAGAAGCGCATAACCAAGGAGATTGAATACAGGCGCCTCAAGGAGGAGGAGGAAGCTCTCGAGGAGAAGCGCCGACGTGAGAGGGAGGCTCACGAGGCCGTTGAGAAGTACAAGAAGGCCGAGGCAGACCGCGCTGCCCGCGAGAGGGAGGAAAAGGAGCGAATGGACAAGGAGTACAAGCGTCGCCTGCACGACGACCTTCTCAAATCGGGCCTCGACGAGCATGCCATTGAGGCCATCCTCAGCAACAAGAAGGTGCAACAGCCTGCTCCCATGGCCCCTCAGCTTCCCATGGCGCCCCACGCTCCCATGTCGCCTCATGCCCCAATGGGACCCCCGATTCTCGCTCTCCCGGCGCCAGAACATCAGGTGGAACGCCCAACCTACACCAGAATGGCGCGTAGGTACCTCTCGATTGAGACGCTGCGAACATTCCAGATCGAGTATGAATATGATAATGTAAGTAATTGACTCCAGCCCCTGGTTTTATGAGCAGGACAGGCACTGACTGACACGCTTCCGTCTACGCAGGACCCGGATTATATTTTGATTAAGCGATGGGTTCCCGAGTGGGAGCAAGACCAGTTTTGGCAGCACACCAAGATCCTTCGGGAGAAGCGCACCAAGACTCTCATGGTGGAGGAGAAGAAGCATCACCACTCCGACCCCGACTTCGAGTGGGTTCGCAAGAAGCACAGCAGCAAGCACGACCGAAAGAGGAGCAAGTCGCCGGCGCTGCTCATGTATTTGGCGGGTGCTCGCCCGTCTTAATGACTCACGACATGATACCATGTATTGCAAATGTGCGGGCCAAGTTTTGTCTGTTTTTATCTAGTCCGTATACTCTCTACTGCTATTTTATTTATTTATTGAATGATTTATTGATTTGAGGCTACTTTCTGCGTGGACCAAAATAATAAAACAATTGAGTGAAGTGCTTGTCGCCTATTAAATTGCCCCCCCAACTTGTAAAATATCCACCTGCTCTAGTCGCATTCATTATACTGACTTTAGGCTTTGCCTTGTGCTGTAACTGCTAGTGTACCTGCGTATGAGTTCTTCGTATATCGTCCACGAGAGCGCCGAGCTCAATGCCTTTCGGCTCATCCTGAGGCCCAGGCCGCGCCACAGCGACCGGAAACCTTCTTCCACCACCATCCTGTAGCCGGCGTGGAGTAAATTCCGATATCGTTCAGGCTGCAGCTGGATGCGCGTCTTGCAGACGTCTATCGGGTTTGATATCGCCGAGCATGTTGTCCCTGCCAGAATCGCCGACGCAAAGTTTACCGAGCTGGCCATGGACGAGGTCATGCTCTTTGTTCCCTCGGCCGAGGAAGTGTTGTGAGACGCTAGGGATGACAGTCTCCTCTTCATCACCTCGTAGACGGTCACGTACATGCCGGCGTAAGGGCCATCCCGGATTGCAGTGGCGCCGAAGCCGGCGAAGAAGCCTCTGAATCCTCCCTGGCGATGAATGTCCTTCACAGCAGACCACATGGATGTGTAGGAATAGAGGCTAGATTCGAAACGGACCTTGATGACTGTCAAAGGCATCATGACAAAGCCCGCCCATGTGCGTGCCACTGCTCCTGAAACCATGTTTGCCGTTGGCGTCAGCGTAGGCAAGCTGGACGAAGAGCTGCGCGCATGAATCTGCGGGCTGAAGGCATTGGATTTTTGAAGGAGCTGGCGAAGGGAATTGAGTGATGTGAAGTATAACGCTGACCCAAACCCCGTGCGAAGAGAGGAAGGCAGCGTCCCTCTCCAAAGGGCTCGAATCGGCTGTGGTGACTGTGTGAGCTCTCGCCAGATGCCTATGAGCAGCGAGGGACGCCCGGATTGCTGTGTTCGTGTCTTTAGGAGGTCCAGCGGCTGTAGTAAAACAGCAGATGCCACTCCCGATCCGAGACCAAAGACAAAGTGTTGCGCTAATGACTGTGATGAGAAACTTGCAGAGAACATGCCATTGTGAAATGCGCACCTGCCGCAGCTGGTTTTGCTGGTGATGCCGATGATGTACTCATGATATCTATATCTTCATCTAGACCCAGACCCTAACCCTCATGCTCGCTCTCGGTTGTTGTCGCAGCTACTGTTGCTTAGAGGGTTTGTAATGCTCACAGCTCCGAGGTTTGCAATGACGCATTCGCACAAAGTGTGTAAATGGAAATGGTGGGTTTACCGGTAATCGCCGATAACAGACTCTAGTCGCCCTGCGAGGAGCCTATGGCGCTTAACCAAATCCACCCACTCGCTGACCCCAATCATGGCCAACAGCATGCCAAAGTCAGCGCCTAGTCTGCCCAGGCTGCCGGCACAGTAGAGCACTTGAGTTAGGATGCTTTCTCGAGCAACCTTGTCCTTGACAGCGGGCAGATAGATGCGAAGTGGCTCGAGCAGCATGTTGACCAGATAGATAGGGAATGTAGATAGCGCCGACGGCAGGGGATGAAGAAGATCAAGACTATCGGGCCCTGCGCCTCCCAGGTTTGTGTCTACGCTCTTAGACATGGAGACGATGCCAAAGCTGTGTTCTCGGAAAACTTCAATGAAACGCTTCAGGAATCGTTCCGTGTGCTGGCCGCTGGGCCGGGACTGTCCAGGCTTCGCTTGACTGAGGCGTTCATTTTCTGCCAGTAGCCGCAGAGGCTCCAGCGCATCAAGAGTGGCAGCTAGCGTGATAAAACGACATATCAAGAAGACAGCCGGGATCATGTCCTGTGGAGGTGCCCAAGAGATGAGGTCGGGGATAGCACGTTTAAGCCACCCTACCGTGCGCAGCGTCGCAGCCAGCTTCAGATTAGGCGCCTTGAGGGTGTTGACGAGATCAGTCGCAAGCCGAACGATAGAAGCTTCAGACTCCCTCAAGACGTCAGAGACAAGCGGCGAATTTGGATACAGAGCTCCAAGCCGCTGGATGTGGCCATACAAGTCCAGCGTGGATGAGAAGCCAAGGGGGGAGATGTTGGCGGTGGACGACAGGAGAGTAGGCACTTGCATGAGATCCGTCAGGCGGTCGGCGTTTTCCAGCAGCTTCAGCACCTGTTTCCGCCGCGCAAGCGACTTGTTGTCGCCAGCCTTGCTGACGCTGGTGGAAAAGTGCTCGACTTGCGAGTCCAGGTTGGAGATGAGCTGGCTCAGCTGCACCGCGTTGCCCGACAGGGCGGGAATTGACTCCCGCAGAGACGCATGGCTGTCAGCCGAACCGACGACGGCCTTGTACGACTTCTTGGAGAGGCTTTGGATGGAGAGCAGGGCCGAGTTGAACGCCTGGGAGAGAAGCTGGCGTTCTGACGACCGCAGGGCATCGACTGGCTGTCCCGCCAGGTATGAGATGTAATCCAACGTCGTGGCATCAACTTTCTGCTCAATGCCCAGCAGGTCTTGCAATGCTTCTGCCATGGCTGGAAATGCAGCGTTGCAGAATATGCATTGGTTGTCGGGCTTGAGAAGGTTTGAAAGGCTTGATAGGGGGCTGATAAGGTGAGGCAATGGGTGGTGAGTATCATTGAAGATACTAAGCCTGGGTACGGCGTAGAGTCGAGTGGGAATCGCAATCAAAAAACACCACGTAGCGCATACCAAGCTGCACAGGGGAAACCGCGGGTACAGCGCTGCAAGCAATGGGTACTGTAGGGTGCCGGTCATTAGTGCTTGTTCGGTACCTTCAGCCCCTGAAAATTTAGCCGCCCCAGTGCTAACCATCACCAAGACACTCCGGCACTCTTCTGTATTGCGTCTCCAGCTGCACCTAGGTATACATCGTTCTATGTTTGGAAAAATGGGCCCATCGTGCATCCAGGAAAACTCTCCGTGCAACATCTCTTCATATTAAAATTACTTAGAATTTAAAATCTTATTTCTAGCGTTCTACTCATTATAAAGGCTAGATTTAAGCAGACAGGTTTGTTACGTTAAATCAGACTATATAATTAGCTATATATAACAAGTGTGGTTGTGGGGATATTCCGTCTAGAAACCGAACGGATTTTCAGGAGCTATGAGAAAAGAGAAGAGAATCTTGTTAGTCACATCAGCAATGGAGCACAGGGGGGGAGACGACTTACTCGCTTGAGACAGGTTGGCCCGTCGGCCGGTTGGCTGGGGCGTCAACTTCTTCGTTTCTGGCGTGACGCCGAATCGGACTGGCGGAGGAGGTCCAGTCTTCTGAGGTACAAGAGGTTGCATAGGTGCCTTCAACTCATGGTTGGTTCCTTGTTGAAGTGGCTGCAGAGACTGGAATCCAGTCTGCTGGGGTTGCAGAGGCGGCGGTAGATAGTTGTTGATGCTGCCGGCGCCAAAGGGAGACTGGTTCAGAGACGGCTGGAAGCCGGTGGGCTGGGGCTGAAGTCCTCCGTATTGGCTAATGCGGCTGGGATCGATATAGCCAGGGGCACCAGTCAGCATAGGCTGCAAGTACGGCCCGGGAGCACCCTGGGGGAACTGAGGGAGGCCTTGCTGTTGGGGTCCAATGTATCCCGTCAGCATCGGCTGAATTGGCTGAATGTTTTGCTGCAGCTGGGCAGCATATTGCTGTTGCAGCCGGGCCTGTGTAATGTCGTTGAGGCTCTGGCCCAGTGGTGCAACCTGGCCTTGGACAAGACCGGTGACCTGAGGGACGAGCGCGGGTGCTGCAAACATGCCCTGGGGAAGAGTCGACTGCGGAGCAGAAAGAGGTCGCTGCGGTGGTGGCGGAACGACGAGAGAGCCTTGGACTGGCGGCGAAATAGATGGCGCCAGAGGCCGCTGTCTTCCTAGAGATTTCGGAGAGATATGAACTCCAGTAAGCGAGGGCTGGAGTGAAATCTGGTTGGGCTGCGGCACTGTTGAAAAGAAGGATGGGCTTGCTCCGAGGAGTGGCTGCTGGGGCGCGGGCGCAGATACCTGTGGTTCGCTCGGCAGCGGAGCCAGAGGTTGAGGCTTTGGTTCGACCTTGCTCGGCTCCAATGGTGTTGATAATAAGGAAAGCTCTTGTAGGGATCCGGTGAGGGCAACAGGCGCGGGAGCAGGGGCCGGAGCAGGAGCAGGCTCTACGTTCCTTGGGGCCTCCGCCGCCGGCGCTGTCGGCTGCGGTTGTGTTTGCTGTTCTTGCTTTGTGGGCTTCACATCCCAGGCATCGTCGTCGAATCCTCCCGCAGGACGCTTGGGCTCCTTCACCGGACTTGCAGGAGACGCCGGTTTCGCCGCCGCCGTCTCGCCAGAGCTAGGCGCCTCCTTGGTTGAGAAAACGGCGGCATCGACCACATCGCCGGTCTGGACTGCAGGGGCAGGCCGGCCCTTCCTTGTATTATTCCGCAGAGCACCGCCAGGACCTGAAAAGAGACCGCCATCGGCATCGCCATTGGCTTTGGTGCGTCCAAACTTGGCATCCAGAGTGCGCATTACCTTGATGATATCTCCTTCCCTCAAGCCCAGGTTCCGTAGGACACCAGCATCAACATCTGGTAAGACGCTCTCATCCATGGAATCCCGTGTAAATGCCTGAGCATAACGTTCGCAAAGGCCAACAGCAACGTCGCAAGACAGGAAAAACTGAAACCAGTCGTATTCTGGGCCCTTGTCCACGGAAGCTCCAACGGGAGCGGGCTTTGGCTGTTCCGGGGCTTTTGACGCTCGTTTGACATCGGCAAGGGGTCTCTCATCGTCCAGAGATATTCCGGTGAGATTCTCGACATATACAAGGTCATCATGCGACATCTTGGCTATCGGTACAGCAATCTTTACGCCGTTCATTTTGTGGAGGTGTAGCTTGCCATCTTTGAGCCCAAGGAATTGTGCCTCGACACTGAATGACTTTGATCGATCTGTCCATACTCGGACTTTGGATGCATCAGGTTCTATAATTTGAGTGTCAGTTTTTCCGGCCAATGGCTTTGGTTATGCAATTCTCACTTGGGGAGGGAACAGAAAACTCACTGGCTTTGCTTGAAGCATGGCTGCCACCATCGTTTCGTCCATTCTCGCGTCGAGGCCGCTGTTGTCCCAAATTGTTACCATCATCCGGAGCTATGAGACTGCTACCTCTTCGAGGTAAAGGCATTCCTAGGCCTACCTGTTGCTGCTGAGGCTCCCTGCTAGCAGCCTTTATTGCCTCTTTCGTAAGTCGTATCTCATCCAGGCGATTTTGTTCAACGGCCGATCTAGCGGGATTGCCTCCAGACGGCCCTGTTGCTGATTGCACGAGTGGTGGCGTGATTGTGCCTGAGAATTCGATATAACTGCTCGGGACAACACCTTCTTTGCCATTCTTTAAGCGGCGAACTTGCCACCAATCCTCGCTCCTTGAATCATCAATAATGGCCACCTCATCGCCGGCAGCAACGGTCACCTCATCTTCACCCTGTGCCATGAAGTCATAGAGAATAGTTCCCTTTCTTTGACGCTTTTGGGAGCCTGCCGCAATCACCTCTCGTAGTCCCTCTGCCCGAGCAGCACCTGCAAGCTCACCGAGAGAAGCTACAATTTCTTCTGCAGTGTCCTTAGCTCCGGCATGAAAATCAATGCTCTTACTTGGTTTGACAAGCTCCATGAAGACGTGCTTGCCTTCGCGAGAGTAATGGGTCATCTTATCGGCAGTCCATTCTTGAGGGGGGTCGTTCTCAGCTCGTTCGGGCGCGATAAGGATCGTACCGGTCAAGAGGTTGATGCCCAAAGTTGTCGGCATCTTCTTCTTCTTGCCCATGACCGATACCATCTCGTTGATATTATACAGGTGGAAGTTGCCAGGGATCAAATGCCCTTTGGGCTGGGATTCGGGGGTTCGCTCCGGCTTGGCTGGCTGCTCCGACGGCACTGAATATGCTTGAGACTGTGGGCGTGGCCGCGAGGGCAGAGCGGGCGACCTAATAGACTCCTCATCGGACAGCTCCGGCTCTTTGAACCTGAGTGTCATGGGCTCCCTTGTGGATTGTCGATTTTGGTTTTGTTTTTGAATCACGCTGGCAAGGGCGACTGCTGGATCGGCAGCCGCAGGAGCTGCAATCGCAGGAGCTGCAGCCGGTGCATTGCCAGACGGGGGAGTGCTATCATCGGCCGCGATGCTCTGGGATGGTGGCCGCCTTGGTAGTGCTGGGGCCGCCGGCACCGATGGCGCACTTGCAGGAGCAGCAGCAGCAGCAGCCTGTAGCTCGATGTAGTTTGCGGGAACAAACCCATACTCGCCGTCTAGTCCAGCAAGAATCCAATCCTCGTCAGTGGTGTCGAAGACCTCGAGCACGGCATCTTCGGAGAAGGACAGCTCCTCGTCGGTTTGGCGAGTATATTCGTAGATGGCACGGGCATGGCCCACCGTCTCGGCCTAGATTGCGGACGCGATGGTTAGCATGGCATGCGCATCCCAGTGTGAAGTCGCCCATTCGCGAATGTACGGAGAGCAGCAGCTCGGCCAGCTCTTGGACAAGCTGACGTTGGTTGAGTCGAGGATCGAGATGGGGCCGGGACTCGGGGACTCGGGGGCACGGAGGGGGAAACAAGAATCGATATACCTTTTCAACATAGTTATTCGGAATCAAGCCAGAAGGCTCATCCTCGTCATCGGTGCCGGCCTTCTTCTTGGCCCTCCACCAGCCGTCATCGTCATTCTTCTCGAGGACGTACAGCAGGTCGCCCTGCTTGATGGCTAACTCGGCATCCTCGTTGGGAGTGTAGTCATAGATGGCTCGGTAGATTCCCAGGAAGCCCATTTCGCCTTGGTTGCCCCGATGGACGCAGCTCGACGCTCGAAATGCGGATTGTTCCGACGCGGTGGAATGCACCTCGTTTGCGTGGCCTGGGAGTGAAGAGGGCTGGGCTGTCTGGATTGACTGAGTGACGAAAAGCAAGCCAGTCCCTAGCAGTGCTAGCGAGTGTACTCCATACCTACTAAGGTAGCACTCCGTGGTTGCGACAGCGAGAGGGATGAAGAGTACGGAGTACGGAGCGACCCCCTGTCGACGACCTGGTCACCCAGATGCTATTGGAGGATCCACCGCGCGCAGCACTGCCCACCAGTCTCCTAATTATTACCTCAGCCTTGTTTAAGGGTTTAATTTGTAGCAGCCCCCCATTCTCAGTAAGCTGGAATTAAAGTAAATTAGCCATGTATATGTGTATATGTATATATATGTATATGTATATGTATATATATTTATATGTATATGTATATATATTTATATGTATATGTATATATATTTATATGTATATATATATATTATTATTATTATAATGAGCGTATTTTGTATATTTCATCTTGGATTTACATTCTTGGTGCATGTCTTGCTGTATTTATGTTATACCTAGGCATAACATGTTCCATGACGCTTGTATATAACATCACCTTGTCACAACGCTGCTGATTTCATGCGATACAGCAGGATAGGATAGGTACTTCAACTGGGGAACTTGTAATTAGCGCCCGCATTAAACCTCCATTCCATATACCCCTCATCAGCTCGCCTAGCAGCACGGAAAACGGACAGAAGCCGTCGTCATAGCTTTTCAGGCACAGGAGAGCACAGATGCAGCTGGAAGCAAACGTGCCATGTGCTAGCACAGATTAGTACAGGTACCAACCAACCTTGGCACTAACAGGTACTCCAGGTACTGCTTGGAGGCGGGTACAGGCGCTGTGGAGATTAGCCTGAGTGTGGAATCGCCCAAAGCTTGCTCGCTACTAATCAAATAACACTCTGAGTTTGCTATGCTGAGTGATGTACTGGGGATCATGCAGAGTCTACCACCGTCACCATCAACGTTCTAGGCAGACTTGATATGCTGTCGCCTAGTTGGGGGAATAACTGTGCTGCCTAAATTAGTAGTGTACTGGGTTGGCGATAGTTCTTACAGGCTGCACCTCCTCGTGGCGTGCGGAACAAAGAGGCAAGCTTGTCACACCTGTCAACGTACCAAGGCTTTCACCAACACCACCAACGCCATCTACAGGCACCGTTAACCGCTCTCTTCTCTCCTCATCCCTGCTATTCACCCCTCACAAGACCTCTCACTTCCAGTCGCTGGGATACCACCTGGTAGTGCAAGAGAGGAGGGGAAAAAATAAATCAATCAATCATCACAGCCAACTCTAGGGTAAGATATTCATTCTATTTCCCGTCTATGGGTAAAACTACACCGTGATCATGATCAATGCAAGCGACATGTACAATCCATTCCAAATACGCCCCAGACTCCTCTATGCCCGACATCATTCATCCAATAACACCCAAAAACAACAACAAACTCCCTCTAGAAAACCATCTATCCAAGTACAATCTGTTCCAAAAGAGCCACATATGCCTTTGCATGAACATTTCGACTACATCATCTGGGCCTGGGCCTCGGTCTCGGCCTGGGTCATCCACTCGTTAAATTCACTGCGCGTAATCAGTTCCTTAACCTCCCATTCCTCCTCTCCTCCGTCGGAAAGCGGGTGAGATTCATCATGATCCCAGCTGGGTATGCCTGTCTCCGCGCGTGATTTTCTGATGGGAGCCGGCTGCGACCGTTGTTGAGTCGCAAGTGAGCACTTGTGCAAGTTAGACTCTGACTGGTGCTGAAGAAGGACTGGATCGATGAAATTCTCATGGTAATTCACACCAGAATCCTCTGTGTCCTCATATAGACCATAGACAACAACAGGTGGTGAGATCCTGCTCTGTGAATAGCCGCTGTCGTATGTTGTTATGTAGTGTGTCTGAGTCTGATATAGATGCGGTTCAGGATAAACGGCATGCTCCCCTGGGCATGGAACGGGATAAGTTTGAACAGTGACAGGAGTCCAGTAAGGCTGAGGATGAACGGCTTCGGCTGGGAGAGACTGTTGCTCGTCAATGGCCCGCTGAAGGACCTCTTCGCTGAAGTTGCAAAGTTCCTTGACCTTGGATGCGGGTTTCCTCTTGCGCGTTACCCGACTTGTTTTGGTAGAATCACGATCTTTGATGAGTTTGTTGTCCTTTTTACCGCTTTTAGAGGGTGCATATTTATAACCAGGGAAAGCTTTGCCGTGATTGAGTGAATCTATTGCGGCCAGGTCCTCAAATTCTTGCTGAAGTTTCTCCGACTCAAGATTCCAAGATGCTGCGCAAAGTCTTGAAACGTTCTGCTCATTCTTTTCCACACAGCGAAGTTCCTTAACAAGAAAGCGATATGTTTTGCGGTAAACTAGGAATGAATTTATAGGACGCCTAGGCCGTCCATCGCTTTTTCTTGGTTCCTTGTGTCGTACCTGGGTTGAGCGGTTGACATGTGATTCGATTTTTTTCAAGAGAGCTTTGTTAAAACCCTTAGCTGTTGCAATCTGAGAAAGGGTTGCCTCAAGAGGAAACATGTGTCCAGGAGCCACTGGTTTCTTCTTCTTTTTCTGCGTTTTTCGCTTCTTGCTTGGAGGTTCGCTAAATTCGTCTTCAATGGCATCATCATTTGGCTCCTCGGACGGTACAGCACCGCTGATGTGGGAATAGTCCAAGGGTGACACTTCTGACGGGTACTGAGACGGGGCCTGCCATTCTTCTTAGCTGCCACCGAGCATAAAGGGGAAGGTTCAGCAGCTTGGAAGCGCCGTAGGTGATGTCTCTTACCACCAGATTGTCTTTTGTGTCTGCTCTTGTCCCTTCTCGCGAGAGGGGGGGCTAGGAACTGTTAACATCGTGGAACAGGCAAAGCGACCTCAGATGGTGGTTGAGCGTACAGAGATGGGAAGCTGGCTTGGATGATAGTAGCCAGGGATTTGGACATATCCTGCCCTGTTCCCTTCGCCATACCCTGCGATGTGGGCGGCAGGATGGATACGTTGATCATATTCTGCAATCAATTGACTCGGGAACTCATGGGCTTCATGTTCCTTCTTGATGCGTCCGATCACGCCTCTAGCGGGTGAATATGAATGTAAAGTGTCCCTGGAGATAGTTGCGTTGACAGTCATGTTGCCCGGCGTGTAAGATTCTGAAGAAGACAACTGCGTTGGAGGGGGTTTGAATTGGCAAGTAAAAACACGTTGTAACATAAAACAATGTTCAATCATCTGGTGTAGTGAGAGTAGACGGGACGCATGAAATAAATCATAAATCGGACTGATAGGAAAGAAGAGCTGTTATCTTTGTCCCAAGACCAGGATCCTTTGACAGGCAGCACATTTCCACATCTAACTCTATGATTTACAACCTCGTTCTTGACACATGACTTCCATATCAAGGCCACAAACAAAAAAACAATCAGAGCTTTCGCCGCATGCGGTACTGAAATCTTGGTGGAATTGGTTATCCCCTGCCTCATGGGCCACCCTGTGAACCGTCGCAGTAAACACGCGGCCCAAACTCAGTCGTAGATGCCCCAAAACACCATCTTGCCAACGCTATGACATGCAGCCAAGAGCCGAAAAGAGTAAGTAGAGGGTGCCTTGGGCAAGTATCTGTTATACACCGAGCCGTCTTCAGGCGGCGCAACGGTTGGAATGCGCGTCAATAATAGATGTTGACCGTGCACCCTTATGGCTGCTTGAACGCATCATCAACTTGACGGCATCGCCTTGAAGGAGACAACTCCATTGGATGATCCTCTCCTCCGAGGTGAGTCATGGTATACAAGAAACAAAGGCCCTTGCTCTTCACCATCTGGAGGGCCAATTAGATCAGTGCGTCTCAGCCGGTATTGTGCATCATCGTGGGAGTTTCCGAGCAAGTTTACCTCCACATAGATGCTAAGCGTGGAGATATTCTGGGGAAAGTGACAGATGCGAGCAGAGATTAGTTTGATACATCACATCAAAGTATTGATGATATTCTTTTCATGGATGTTGCGATTCAAGCAGAAACACCATGAGGAAACCATCCCATACAGCGCAACCAGCGCACGAACCAGAGCAGATCGAATAGATAGGGTGGAGATATGGGAGTTGCTCGTGACCGATCAAAAAAATCAAAGAGGCGTCTTCAAAGTCCGAATTCAGCTTTTCTCTTTGTGCAGTTTTGTGTAACCTAACAAGAGTGGCTGAAACTCGAAACGGCTTGTGTAAACCAAAGCAATTGCATCCTTTGAACCATCGTATCCCCGAAGGCGTTGCAAGACAAGACTAGCGTCTCTAAAAATATCTTCCAGAGCATCGAGTTATGTATGTACTTGAACAAGCTATCGTAGTTACAAGAGCTGACTTGGTAAGTCTGAAGTTTTTGAGAGTGTTGACCGTTTACCTCTCAAGAGAAGTATATCTGATGAGAGTAAAGTTGCGAGAATGATGAATGTCTCTCTTCAACAGAGATTACCCTCAAGGAATGGACTCTCGGTTGGCTGCTGGCACTAGTGAACAACATGAGCAGCTGATCTAGGGATGCTCGACTTGAGTGAGGGTGGCGTTATCTTGTCAAGTTCTTTGTTGTTTGTAGAAGATGGGGGCAGACGGATTGTTGATGGGCTAGGCAGCAGTTTCAAGGGTAGCGTTGCCTCTCCAAAGCAGTTCGATACTAGATTGAACCAGTGTCGATAGCTCTATGCTCGCTATTGATAGCAGCAGGCTCAGTATGGATAGCATCAACATGCTCAGTGTGAATAGCACCAGCAGGCTCAGTGTGAATAGCCGCAGAAAGCTCAGTATTAACGACAGCGGGCTTGACATTGACAGCATTCGTCCCAATGCTGACAACAGGAAGCTCGACTTTGATAGTAGCAGGCTCAAGGTTGACAGCAGCGGGCTCAGTTGTTTGCTCGACGCCATGCTTGGCTTCAAGCTTGGCTTCAGGCGTGGGTGGTGAGAGGCTTTTCGGGGCCACGTCATGCGTGCCTTTTTGACGACAAGAAGCACAAATGAAATGAAAGTCTGGGTGATCAGCAGCAGCCTCGCTGATGCCTAGACACCTGCTGTGCTGCCATACATTGCAGCGTTCACAGGCGACGCTGTGATTGCCGTCGTCAACCTGCCCATACAAGCCGCATGAGCAATCAAACACCCACCCCTCTTCCTCCTCTTGCTTGTCTTTGGTAACCAGGGGGTTCGCACCGATTTCAAGCTGAGTTTGAGGTTGCTGAGACATTCCATCTGGTGCTGCAGCTTCGCTGCCCTCATCTACAGAAGCTGGTGTACCGCTCTCGCCGCGGATGAGGCGGCGCTCTTCTCTTTTCTTTAATCGCTGTTCTCTGGAAACGAGTCTCATTTCAAGCTCCCTTTGAACCTTTTCCCGTTTTTGCTCTTCACGCTGCTGGATTGCGGCTGCTTCTCTGAGCTGCTCCTGCTCAATCTTTGCAATTTCTTCTTGCTGTCGCTGCTCCGCCTTCATCGCAATTCGGCTTGACCGTTTAGCATTGGCCAACTTGGCGAGCGTTTGCAGCTCTTTCTCGCGTTTCAACTTCCGGCGGTTTCGATCCTCTTCTTGCTTTTCTAGAATTGGCACCAAATGGTCCCGCAATTGCCTCCGGAGTATTTTTTCGTTTTCGTCTCGCGATGAGGCCATGCTGTTAACGAGGGCTTGGACCTCTTCAAGAGTCACTGCAACACACTCCCAAACCATACCCCCTAGATGGCTATCTTCAAAGTCGGCCTCGGGCCCATTGCTGACAGGGGCTGTATCATCGTCGATTGCTTCAGATATTCGTCGTCGTTTGCCCGAACGCCGAGGCTGGCGGGCTGGCTTGGAGCTGGCGGCTTTATGGCTCGGAGGGGCTTCTGATAGGCGATATACTCGATTGTCGTCAAGAACGTAGTAAGTACGGTCGTCGCTATCCCAACCGTAAGGTTCGATTCGCTGCAAATAGAATTAGACAATGTGAATATCGTAAAGAAAGCAATGCGTACCCAGGTCGTTTGCTCTGTATCCTTTTGTTCCTTCATTTTCTCCCTGAGGAGTTCCGGGCGAATCATGATCCACTGGGTGAATTGTTGCATAACTCTGATCTACAGATTCAGTCAATATCAATGATTGTGGGAATGAGAGTCCAAGGCTGAGTTTACCTTGGTAAATATATCAAAGTCGGAAAAGGCCTTTGGCTCGTCTTCGTTGCCGAACGGATTGGAGTCTGGTGATTTCAAGATGTACTGTCGTCGAGCTTGGTCGTCGAATGATGCATGCCTTCATTCGGGTATTAAACATTAGCCGTTGCAAGGTATTGAAGAAGGTTAGAAATTGAAGACGAAGAGAAGAATACTAACGTAAGACCACGTTGTGAAGACACCATTTTTAGGAGGGCTAATGCAACATCGTTTAGAATCGTCGAATTCGCCTTGAGACACTCTGCCTCAATGCACTATGGCAACGGTTAGAAATCACGCGCGAGCAAAGGGAAAAGAACTTGGTACTTACTTCAATGTCAACTGAGTCGTCAATTGAGGCAGCTTCACCAAAGATGTATATCCATTGGCATAAGTTGGCAAACTGCCACATGTTACGAATCCGTTGAACCTGCTCCATGACGTAGCTCTTTCGGTAGCGGCTATTGCTCTTTTTCTTTCCTCTTTCATTCAATGGCTCTTATTCATGGGTGCATATTGCAAGACGGCGGAACACTGATAACAAAAATGAATAGAGGATAGAGATGTTGGATACCCAAGCAACCAAAAAAAGGCTTTTACACTTGCCGGTGTGGGCACTGAAATGTAAATCGCGTCTTGCACCTAGACGCGTCGTTACTAAGGCTGGTAGAAGAGATATTGCACGAGCTAGGATTTCGGTGGTACGACCTAACGCAGGATTAGATAATAAACGTCTTAATAAGGAAAAAATAGAAGTTACTCATTAGGGAAAAAATATTAAAGTTAATTTCCTTATTTAGTAATAAATTAAACACAAGTGTATAAACGATTTATTATTTTTAATATCCCTTTTAGAAAAGAAATCGAAAAATTAGTAGCATAATTCTGGTGACTTCATTCTATCACATACAAATAGCTATCATAATGTTCACATTATAAGGACTTGGCTTTAATCTCGGTCAAGTGTTGATTCATGAATTCATTAAATGAGTTCACCAGTAGTTTAATAGTTGTAAACCTCTTCAAATACTATATAGGTAGGTATCCATCCAGCCAAGCCCATCCTGGTGAAATTCAGGTACACACCAACGTTTAGTGGTGTGTGTAACTTGTCGTTATGAAACTTGAAAGCTTGATATGTCGGCTTCCCTTTTAGATGGGCTTTGTTTGTCCGCTGGGAATGGATCGTACAGCTGGCCTGCCCTTGAGCGCTGTTCAGCTGAATGTAATGGTACACTCTTCAGCTGCTTGTAGCTTATTGCTGATCGCCCGTTTGGATTGGATGGTGGTGCTTGTATAGAACGACCAAATTCACCGAGAGACCTGCCAAACTTTGGCTTTGGGGTTGATTGTGGTCCATGAGGTGTTTCTTGAGTTGGATCCGGCTTTGGTTTCGAGCCAGTTTCACCGTTGCTCCAACGTTGAGGTGAGGTTTCTGCTTTCATAGCTTTAATATTCAAGTGGAGTGGCACCGGACCCCGGGGAGTAGTAGATGGCAAAGTGATACGTCCTGTATTGGAGGGAGGCTTGCTTGGAGATTTCAACATTCCCACCCCCTCTGTATCACTAGAAGTGGCCGATTCTTCATCAAGTTCTCGCCACGAGGCTAATGGTTTTGCCGACATTGGGAAGGACATGTTCAACGGTATGCCGGTCCAGCGTGTCGGTGTTTCCATCGGCCTAGGTGCACTGTCCTGTTTATTCTGTCTTTCCATCAGCAGATGTCGGCGCACAGAAAGTGCCCGCCAGCCGCTGCGACGGCCACTAGGGAGCTCAGATTTAGGAGTAAATCTTAATAGGTCTTGCTCTGAGCGACCGACATCTGCACCGGCGCAAGACTGTCTCCAATGCTGAAATGCGCGATGTCGTTTTTCGCTGTAATTTCTTTGCAGTACTTTGGTTGCAGTATGAGCTTGTCCACTTCGCTGCAGTGTGGAAATAGACCACGCTTTGAGGTGCTGACGTTGCCTGCGGGTGGCCCAGATGTCAACTGATTGCATATCCATCCGCTCTTGCTCTTTGGCAACATCAGCCCAGGTGGTTAGCATGGCCTGCGCATAGTGTCGATTTGTAGCCAACTGAACTTCCAAATCTTCTCCAGCCTGGCTGTTCCACTTTGTTAGGGCGAGGTCAAGCTGACCATAGTAGTATTTTGAGTTGTAGAGGATAACAACGTCATTGTCGGAAATGGCCTGAGCTGTCATGGCCCGCCAGTGATCGAAAGCCTCATAGAAGTTTCGCTTTTTCCTTGCGGAAGAGACCTCTGTATATCTCATCATCAAATAGCGCCTAATCAACTCCTTCATCTGGGCTTTTCGCATTTCCACAGCAGAGTCCATGATGGGCAATATCTGTGTTGTGACAATGAACAGCCTAGCTCGGCTACTTAGATGCGACCGCTGCGCTTCGAGGCTGCTGGACCGTTGTAGGATGTGTAGCGCGTTCGATATCTGGTATGACTTTAGATGATTCGCAGTCATGTTTCGCCTCCACTCTTCTTGTATATAGTGCCTTCGCCAGCTTTCAAGAGCTCGTGTGACGGATATGAAATCTGCATTCCATCGAAATGCTTGCACTCGTACCAATAGATTCCAATTCTGGAAGGTTCGGCTAATCGTTGCAATGGACGTCCTGACGCAATAGGCTGATGATCGCGATTTGACTTGGAGCTGATCTCTCCATTCAGTAAGGTAGCCAAACAGCAGCTGGAGCGACCCTATCTGTCTAGCTGTGTGAGATTGACGGCTATTCAGCACTGCGTGGTCTTGTAACTTTGACAGTGTGGTAATAACGCCTTCATGCTTATTGAATCTGCGAATGGCTTGGCTCTTGATGACATTGCTGGAGGTACTTGATTTCCACGCCAAAAGCGCACTTTGTTTTGACATCTTGTTCATTTTCCGACGGCAGGCGAGTGATATTAAATGTGAGCACCATTGATCATAGACACGCGAAGCAATCCTGGCACGATGGCTTTGAGAGATGGCTGATGCCGCAAGACGAAGCTGCTCTTCTTGATATGACACAGCACGTTGTAGTTTCTGAACGGCTGTGAGAGCTTTCAGCTGGTCGACAACCGGGAATCGCAAGCTTGGCGCACAGCTCCAGCCCTGGAAACAGCGAAAACGAATCATATGTCTTCTGGCTACGCCTTCCCGCTCAAGTCGCCCTGCGGTTCTGTCTGCCCAATGGTTGAACACTTTGCTTGCTAGGTAAATCTCGCGAGCTCGAGTCGCTCTTGTAAGCAGCTGTTCTTGTTGTTGTCGCGACAAGGTAGTCTCATTCAGCGAATGAAAGGCCGGTGGAGGACCCTCCTGTAGTAAAGGTAATGCTAAGGGAGCATCCTTGGGTATATAGTCGGGAGACGCTGGCGTATCTATGCCGTTAGTTTGGCCGTTATTTTGACTTCTTTCGATCGTCTTTGCGGAGGTATTTCGTTTGTCTGGTATTGCAGTCGTTTGAAATTTCCTTTCATTTTCTCCTCTGTCGCTAGATTGGTGGTCTTGGTCTTGATCTTTGATAGATCCAGGAGGTTCATCTGACTCCGGGGCCAGGTTATTCCGTCTCAATTTTTGTTTTGAAGGGTGATGGGGAATGTCGGTTTGTGGCGCCAATAGGTGTACTTTTGCGTCGTCGTCAGGAGTGCCGGCGCCTACAGCACGGGAATCAAGAGGCAAGTGATCGAACAACGGACTCGGATAGTAATGATATGGATCGATGTGTCGTGTGGCGGTTGTCGAGATCCGGGCCGAAGGGTATACCTCTGCCCCCGCGTGAACATGGTGGATATCATCTTTTTCAAGTTTGTTTTTCTTTGCATCTTGAGCTCGATTTTTCGAAGGGGCAGAGTCGTTGTCCAGGGAAGTCGCGCTGTAAGCCCGAGGTCTCATGTGAGGAAAATCGTCGTCTTCTTTGATGGGGAGGTCGTCGGGATACCAGTGACCAGTATCTATCGGGTTTGGAGACAGAGGATGCTCGGGATAACCGTGCGGAGAGGTAAGGGAGTCGTCGCTGAATTCGAGTACGATGCCTATGCGGCCGAGGATTGATTGAAACTTGTCCAGCAGGCTTCCACCACCCTCTTCGCCACTGATCCTGAATACAAAAGCCGAGAGATGGTGATCAGAGTCTGGATCGACGCCATGTTGAGGGAGAACTTCGTCGTATGCACTGAACAGCGCCGCGGCGGGTAGCGGTTTCGGGCCTGCAGCATGGTCGAGCTTCTCCTGGGCCGCTGCGATGATGGCGTGGAGTACAGCGATGTCTAAATTGTTAATTCACGAGCAAGCACGAGAGCATATCGCAGTGTCGTACCTCGATTCGAGTAATATGGCTCTTTGCCGGGAAGAACGCGACTGGGCGATACGCGAACACTATCCGGCTCAGAGCCATTGTCATATGAAGATTGTACAGATGCCACTGCAAAGAGGTGGGATTTAGCTTTAGATTGATCATAAAAATGCGGCGACTTACTCGAGGCTGAAGACTCTCTATGGCATTAATCCATAGCTAAAGCATCGCGACAAGGAGTTCACGCCATTGGGCAGAGCCACGAGAGCGAAAAGGCGTTGCAAATGCGATGGATAGAATGCCCTGCCAAAGGTAAGGTTATAGTGGTTTGGGTACCTGACCCTGTCATCCAGCGCATGCGTCACAACAACAACAGACTGTCAGAGGTACCGGGTACCTTGGCACGACTTTATCATTGCCCAGGCCTGGAGGTGAGATTGAAGCAGATTCAAAGGCCCGTCGCCTTGAGACTTTTGTTGAAAGATGGCCTGACGATAAAATCTGCAATGATGATGCTAAATGCCAGACGATTGCTTCTCCCTTCTTTTGACTCTGCTCATTAGTACTCAGCACATCCCGTCATTCAAATGTACATGTACCGTAAACATTGGATGGAGCCCAACGAGAAGTGTTGGCAAGCGCCTTGGCGGGGCGCAAGTACAAGTACCAAGTTCGGCACTAACATGTACAAGTATGTACTCGTACTATCGCCCCACCTGGATCGACAACGGGTAGGACGGAATCTACTATATGGCTCTTGATCCTCTCATCATATCTTTTCCCTTCTCTTCCGAACCTATTTGTAATTTGAATATTCTGTAGATTTTCTCTGTATTTTTAAGAAGAAGAAAAAACCACCCTGAACAGCATCAACATGGCGTTATCCGCATTTCGCACGGCAATCTGGATCCCTTATCCAACCGCCAATCCCGGCCACGGATTCTGGGGAGAGCAGACATCAACACTCAACTTCTGCGAAGAGGTAAGTGAGCGAAATTGTATTTTTTCTTTCATCTTGCAAAATGCTGAATATAAAAAAGGACTATGCACTGTCATCATACTGCGCTGAGTTTTGCAATGTAAGTATGGGCAATAAATTGCCTTTCCCACATGTCCTTCCGTTGACACGGCGGCAGACAGTGACAAATGCCATTTTTATGTGGCTTGGCGTAAGAGGGATTATAAACTGCATACAGCAGAAGCACCCTTCAATATTCTTGATCTCTTATATCGGATACATGGTCGTCGGGTTAGGCTCCATCCTCTTTCACACGACACTGAAATGTAAGTTCCGTGCTCATGGTGATGCTGCTCGCGACCTGGTTGGTGGGAAGCTAATGGCAAGACGTTGAGATCCAATGCAATTGGTCGATGAGCTATCCATGATATACACTACATGCTTGATGATGCATGCAAGCTTTTCGTATTCACGTTCACGGACGTTCTCAGCTCTCCTAGGCATTAGTCTACTCTCGCTTGCTGGGTCGATTACGGTAAGAACGTCGGGTTGATGTCTCTAAATGAGTGCACGAGAATCTCTGGCTATATAAGTGGCATGCTAAGAGAAGCCCAGGTTTACTATCACGTCACCAAGGATCCTATCTTCCACCAAACCGCTTATGCTGCACTTACGGCAACTATTGTTTTCCGAAGCATGTGGGTAATGGAATCGCAGTTGCGACCTGTATTGAGCGCCCGCGATCCAGAAAAGGCGTCCCACGTGCTCAATACAATGTGGACTATGGTAGCTATTGGTTCGTCAAGCTGATGACTTGGATCAGATTGCAATCTGCAACTAGCTAACAGTGCGCGCAAAGGCCTCAGTATTTTTCTTGGCGGCTTCCTGATCTGGAACCTCGACAATGTTTTCTGTTCCCAAGTGCGACAATGGAGACACGCGGTTGGCCTTCCCTGGGCCGTCCTGCTGGAGGGCCACGCTTGGTGGCACCTGATGACAGGGTTAGGTAAATGGAGCAGCTTCCTCTCCTGAGTTCGTGATCCTTGTTGGAGGACTACGTAGCTAACTCGATTCGATAGGAGGTAAATATCGACTGCTTAAGCGCTCCCTTGGATGAAATTGCTTTCCTCTTCTGTTCATATTCACAACGTGCTTTCTTCGTTGAATTCCATTGTATTCATGCTTGCTGACGAGACTTATAGCGTACTATTACATCATCTGGGGCATCTGGTTGCGGCACTGCCTGGCCGGACAAGACAGCAAGTATATACTCGTTTGGCCGAGGCTGTTGACATCCATTCCGTATTTACAGAGGATAGATGACGATCAGTACCAGGACAAAAAGGTTCAATAGATGCACAGCTCGATGGTCGTATGCCAGGCGCAAGGGGTATCAAGTAGACACGGCATTGTATATCACCTATCCCGTTTATGCAGCTATACTGAATAGCCTGTTGTTGAACGGAAAATAGAGGTCAAATGGGGTAGCATCAGATGTTTATCAAACCTCAATTCAGAGTTTGTCCACAAGCTCTGTACATTCCCCCAGTTGTATTTTGATGAAACTGAGTGACTAGATAGACGATGGTGTAATACAGCTCTCTCGGCGCGATTATTGGTCGACGCGCTAGTGCACGCGCCCTTGCATGCATCTTCAAATTAGTAATATCGAGGAGCCACTGAAAGCCGAGCAGTTCCTTATAAGCTGTGCACCCTTTGAGCTCGCATTTGATCTTACAAGCTCACCAAAGGGTGGAAGAAAAGCACTGGACTGACTGGACCAGTCTACCGCAATTCGCAGTTGACTACTAAACTAACTGTTTTGGCATCCCACTAGATTCCAATGCATATAGCGCCAACAGCCCCCTAACAATGGCTTCTCCGTCCCCTCAAGGGCGCAGCTTCACCGTTCGCGGTGTGGCTGCCGGCCTTGCTGTTGGCACTATCATATGCGCTGCCAACATGTACTTTGGCCTGCAGACGGGCTGGGTCTCCATCATGTCGATGCCGTCGAGTCTCATGGGATTTGCCGTCTTCCAGCTGCTCAAGCCTCACTTGCGTTTCCCGTTCAGTCCGGTGGAGAATGTGCTGGTTCAGAGCGTTGCCGGTGGCATGGCCATTATGCCCCTTGGGTGTGGCTTTGTCGGAGTTGTAAGTATTCACATCTCATAACTCGTCAGATTTCTCATGCTGATGGCATATACCTAGATTCCCGCGATGAACTACTTGCTAGAGCCTAGTGAGCAAGGACCCTTATCACTGAGTACATGGCAGCTCATCATATGGTCCCTGGGTCTTTGCTATTTTGGCGTCGTCTTTGCCGTCCCCTTGTAAGTGTGATTATGCCCTATAATGAATTTAAGTGAGATTACGGGTTGGCTGAGATAAGAATGTGTGTGTATGACCTCAGGCGCCATCAAGTCATCATTAGGGAACGACTTAGATTCCCCAGCGGCTTCAGCACTGCCGTGCTCATCCGCGTTCTCCATAGTCGAGGGCAAAGGTCTTCTCCCCAAGAGCTCGATGCCGCCACTAAAGGCGGATTTGCCAGTCTTGCAGCCAAAGATGATGAACCCGCACTGGTAGAAGACGACAGCGCCTCCACTGAAGAGGAAGAGGAAGGACCAGAAGTCTCAAAGGACTTGGACTGGGCGTACAATATGAGGCTTTTGCTCCTCAGCTTTCTTGTTTCAGGCATCTTCACCATTTGCAACTATTTCCTGCCTATTTTGAGGGACCTCCCCATATTCGGCACTGTCGCCGCCTCTACTTGGCTTTGGACCCTGAATCCAAGCCTTGCGTATGTGGGACAAGGCATCATCATGGGGACCGAGACGACGCTCCACATGACGCTCGGTGCAATCATTGGCTGGGGCGTTCTTAGCCCGCTGGCCAAGGTGAAGGGCTGGGCTCCTGGGCCGGTGGACGATTGGGAAAACGGCAGCAAAGGCTGGATTGTCTGGGTGTCGTTGGCTATCATGCTTGTTGACGCTGTTGTCAGTCTAGCATACATTGCTCTTCGCCCCGTTTTCACCACCCATGCTTTTCCAGCTCTGGCAGTATTACAGCGCCGTTTTCGCCGAAGCAAGGTTGCCTCCTTGTTTAGAACCTCTCATCAATATTCTCCAATTCCCAGTGAAGCGCGGGAGGAAGAAGAACAAGAAGATGATGATGACGATGGCCAAGTTTCTCCCGCCCAGGCTGAGGACCGTGGACTGGACGATGCCCCAACTGACCAACAGATTCACAGCAAAGTTGTTTTCTGGGGGCTTCTCGCATCTATACTGATCTGCGTGCTGTCTACGCAAATCGTGTTTGGCCACCTGGTGCCCCTTTACGCGATTGTCATTGCTGTGCTCATGGCCCTGGTTTTGAGTATCATGGGCGTCAGAGCCCTTGGAGAGACTGATCTTAATCCAGTGTCCGGCATTAGCAAGCTCGCACAGTTGTTCTTTGCTCTGATCATCCCGCAGTCTAACAAATCGAGCGTTCTTATCAATCTAGTCGCCGGTGCCATCGTGAGTCTACTCCTGCTTAATGCCCCATTCTCATCTCCTGTCAGTTTTACTAATTATTGAAATCACTTTTAGTCGGAAGCTGTAAGTTGCTCTAGAAAATGAGAAGCATCATACATATATCATGTTCTCCTAACATCGCAATAGGGCGCATTGCAAGCGGGTGACTTGATGCAAGATTTGAAGACTGGTCATCTTCTTGGAGCTGCTCCCAAAGCACAATTCTGGGGGCAGATCATAGGCGCCACTTTTGGTGCTGTGTTCTCTGCTTTCGCATATCGCATTTACACAGCGTAAGTTACTGATACCATTAATTGGCTTTGGAACCTATTTTCTGAGGATATATATAACTGACTCATATTGCTACTGGTGGTAGGGTGTACGAGATTCCCGGCAAACTTTTCCAGGTTCCAACAGCCTACGTCTGGATATTCACAGCTAGGCTGGTAACAGGGCAAGGCTTGCCATATATGGCTAAGGAATGGGCAACCGGCGCTGGAGTTCTCTTCGCCGTGACCACTCTTGCGCGGACTCTATCTGTTGGAAGACCATGGCGCTCTTGGATACCGGGCGGCATTGCTGTAGCAGTCGGTGAGTAAATCTCGAGTGTCTCCGGCACGGAAGGGTTTCATCTAATTCATCTATGTCAAGGCATGTACAACGTGCCATCGTTTACACTGGCCCGAGCCATAGGAGGTATTGTGAGCTGGTATTGGCTCAGCGTACGAAAACAATCAACCACGCCATTAATCATCATTGCATCGGTAAGGCCTTGCTTGTACTTTGGCACGATTGACGCTCGCTGACTTTGTATGTAGGGCTTTATCCTAGGAGAAGGGTTCTGAGCATTGTGAATCTATGGCTACAAGCGCTGAAAGTGCCTCACTATTAGAGACACTTTCTAGTCTATTCAGTGCTTAGAAATTGCCCTCTACTCCAACTTCCAGGACCATTTCTTCCCTTCTTGGCTCTCAGAGGAACATGTGACATCGATTCTCAATGCTCTAGCGTTCTCCTCAAGGGCTGCAAAAGTGATTTGCCCGGAGATTGTCTCTGGCAACTCCAGCTTGGAAGGCGAGTTTTCTGGTGGCACCAAAAGCAGCCCTTGCTTCCAATGAGTCACAATGCCAGAGGGGCCGGTTGTGAATGCGACGTTGCCATTCTTCGCCTTGACAAACACTTCGGGAGTCGTCATGGGCTCCGGCACGGGCTCACTTCTAGAGGTGGCAAAGAAGTTATCGAACCAGATTAGGAAACCGTCTAGCCCATCTGACCGTCGCAGCAGCTGTGACTCCCATCTAGCTGTGAAGGATAGCTCTTCAGGCTTTATCGTGTGGAGGTCGAGTACCTTGAAGGGGTATGGTTCTCCGCAGAGAGTATTTTTGGGCATTGCTTCGACCCTAACGTCATCGTAAATACCTTCCTGCATAGCCTTCATATCGAATCCATAGACGTCTCTCCAATAAGATATGTGTTCTGACATATACTCCGTATCTTGGACGGGTGCCATCCAGATGGTGCCGGAGCTGGGAACCAGTAGGCCATCGGGCTTGAGGTATCGATCCCTGGCATAGAGAACGCTGGGAAGCATGGCCTCGTATAATAGGCAGTAGCCCATCCACTCACTGACGATGATGTCGACCTCGTCAACAGGCAACTTGACCTCCTCGATAGCACCTTTGACACAGGTGATGGTGTCAGAAAGGCCATTGTTGAAGATGTTTTCAGTGGCTTTCTTAATGATGTCTGAATTATCGACAGCAATAACTCGGGCTGCACCAGCCTTTGCGCAGAACATGCTAAGAATTCCTACAGATACAGGTTAGGATTCGTGTAGGTGAAACCTGTTGATCATCAAGGCATCTCTTACCTGAGCCGCAGCCAATGTCGAGCACAACCTTGCCCTTGAAGATGTGCTTGTTGTTGTAAATGAAATCACGGTAAGCATCAGTTCTGACCGTGTCCTTCAGCATGGTCTCATGAATATCTAATACCGTCAGTATACGTCTGCCTAACCCACGCATGTAGAGGCACTCACCGTTGTAGGCGTAGGATTCAAAATAATAGTTTCCGCGATCGCCCTTGGCAGCACCCTTGGCTGGGCTCTGTTCCGTGTCATCCCCCCATCGACGATCCAAAGTTTCCTGAACGGCAAGTCGATAGTTTGAGAATTGAGTCCGGACGGACTCCAGTTCAGCCTCTAGAGCTTGCTTCTGCGCCAATAGTTCTCCCTGAGAGCTGTCCAACTGACTCGCAGTGGTGTCGGCCTTGACCAGGTCGCTGTCGAGAATCTCATCCAAAGACACGATAAGAGCATCATTCTCGAGGACAGGCTTAAAGTAACCATCGTCCTCAAAGTCTGCGAGGGTCAGGTTTTTGGCTACGGGCTGCTGCTCCCGGACCCGGCTGCGGATATAATTGACAAGCTTCACCGCGCCATGGAAATCGAGCTGGAGATTTTTAATGGTGGCAATAAAGTCGAAGTCGTGATGCTTTTTGCAGCTATCGAGCATCTCGTTCCAGCTAGAGAATGTCTGCGAGTCGAACAGGGAAACAATCGTGATGGACTCTTCATCGTTCTCAATATCGAGCCATTCTCCCTCATCTGATACATCAGAAGTGGCCGACGACGACCCGGATACTGATCTCGCACTCATTTTCCGCCGCTTTTTTTCTTTTTCTTTTATGGCGGATGCAAATTTTGTTGCAGTTTGACAGTTGCTTCTTCCTTCGTTTTGGCGTAGGAAATTTACAGCATCTTTTTTTTAGTGTACTAAGCTCTAGGTAGCACTGACACCATGGTTCTCAGCAAGCGCAGAAAGCTACTTCACATACATAAAAGGTACATCTCATCCACGCCACAAAAGAGTAACTAACAAGTAGTCATCGCATTTACCAAGTATACGCCATGAGATCTTAGTGCGATTCAGGTACTCCGTACTACGCAGGCGGCTTTTCTTCTACAGACATCAAAGCCCCACCTTGCTGTAATAAGTACCTAGGGCTTCACGTACAACAAAGATCTCCAACAAGTGCTTATTACACCGCCAGAAACAAAAGAGCTGTGGTTTTTTATCTCTCCAGAGCTTCTTTCTACAGTTCTCTATCCATCCATGATCTGGAATGAGCAAAAATAAATGACAAAAAAATTGAGAGAAAAAATCTCCAACTGTGTTCGAACCTGGAACCATCCAGATGAGGTAATGCCAAAGATTATTGAAATGGAGTCTGTTGGGCCATTCCCACGGTCACATCTGGTAAAAGGCAAGAGGTGAGTTCGATGGGAGGTCCCACTCCGATCATTTTTGTTCTAAACTATGTTATATAGATGAGTATGGGCTGCCCCTAAAAAATTCCAAGCTTCAGCGATAATGCCTCCAAACACCAAAGAGCCAGGACTTATTAGCATTCTGACGACGGAGATGCTTTTTGTTAGCTCACATCTTCTTTCAATTCCTGCTGCCGGTTTTATCTACCTTATTGGATGATATAATGCTCAATTCTGCCGCAAAGATTCTAATAGCCTTGCTCCAAATGCTCCAAATCAGTCCACATCATTTCCATCCTCTTCAGCATCGCTTTCTTCCTCGCCATCATCTCCGTCATCATCTTCACCGTCGGATACCTCCTGGCCAAGCCCTTTCAAGCGAGTCTGATAGCGCCGTGCATTAGTATGGAATGTTTCTTCTCCTTGTGCATAAATGAATTGATGTGCGGCAGGATCGCCTACCTTGTATTTTCCCAGCTTCTCCTCTAGATCACCAAACACCATGAGAAGATCGTCTAGTTCCGACTGGACTGCGTCCTTGGCCTTGTCTGCATCTGCCACAGCTTGCTTTGTCTAGGGATACGTGTCAGCAACGCTATATCGACATCGAATCCATCATGTCTCACCTTTGCAGCTTCCTGCTTCAGCTTCTCAGTTTCTTCTTGTGACTTTTCAGCCTCTTCTCGTAGCTTCTTGGCGTTCCTGCTGTAATTTCTCGACTTCATCCTGTAACTTCTCATATTCATCTTGTCGTTTCTCAGCTTCTTTCCGCCGCTCCTCTACTTGTTCTCGTAGCCGCTCAGCCTCTTCTTTCAAATTCTTCAACTCCTTTTCCTTCTCTTCCGCTTTCTCGTTGGCCTTCTTTAGTTGCGCGGTATGCTCGCCCAATAGGTCGGCATGCTCCGCGCGAAGCGCCTGAAGTTCAAGAGTCTTGCTCTTGTTGGCCTGCAGAGGACTCATATTAGCCAAATCCACCAAGTCACCATGTCCACGTCCGCTCACCTTCATCACGTCGACCTCAAGCCTGCTAACAGTCGCCCGCAAATCTGCAATTTCAGCTTCCGCTCGCTGTCTCGCACGTTCTGCTTCTACTTCGTGCGCTTTTTGAGCCTGATTTAGCTGAGCTTGGAGCTGTTGATCTTTACCATTAAGCTGGGTTTGTAGATACTGATCCTTAGCAGCAAGCTGGGTTTGAAGCTGCAAGTCTTTCGCATTAAGTTGCTGTTGCATTTGAGCAGCCCTTTGCTCATACTCCGAAATTTTTGCAGCATGCTGGCTTTGCAGTTTGCTAGAGACATAGTTCAGTTGTGTACCGAGCACTCCGTATGTCAAGGACTCCAAACATACCGCATTTCTGTCGTCAACTTTGCCGCAGCGGCCTCGGCCTCTTCCTTTGCACGGCGATTCGCTTCCTGCGCCTCTTTAACGGCCCCTTCCAGAGATTTATTGGCCTTGTTAGCCTCTTGAATTGTGCGGTCTTTTTCGTCTATTTGATTCCGCAGAGAGTCTACAAGCTGCCTTGATATGCCCTGCTCCGTACCATTCGTAATAACTGAGACCTCCATATCGGGCACCTTATCAATGGCGCGGATTGCACGGCTGTAGTTGTCCTTGAAAAAATACGACAAAAACATCGTCAAAAAACACGTTGATCTCTTCACCATCGGGTAAAGACATGAGTTTTTGTGGTGTGACTTCGAATTCTCGGAGCAAGGGATGGTTTCGAAGTTTTGCCAGTCGATCCAAGTAGCCGTCTTTGTCAAGCCGCGACTCCAAAATAGAGTGTAACGTTGCTCGTGGTATGGGTGAATCCTTCGTTGAGAACTCATAGACGACGCCCAACAACATGGCACATAGACCTTGTACGACTTCTCCCGCCATGCGAACTGGCTGTGAAATTACCTGTATAAGACCTTGGACATTGCTGCCTTCGGCCAGAAAGTCGTTGACGGCGTCAAGGTCCTCAAATAGCCAACCAAGAAGCAACATCAGATATCCCACTAGTATGCGGGTGTCATCATCTCGACGTATCCGCATGAGAAGATGCGCCGTGATCGTTTGTATGCTGGTCACTACTTCTTCGCCCTTGGAGGCATCTCCTTCGGTCAACCCCTTTGCCACTCCCTTAGCAGCAGGATTGTCATAGAGTAAATGGAATGCGATAACAGAAGCAAACCACACACGATATGGGTCGCTCAAAAATACATCCCCTGGTAACCTCAGCAAAACACTCAAGATGTTGGCAGACTCGTCACGGCCAGACTGGTAGCCTTCTATGGCTCTGCCTAAAAAGTGAGACTTTACTTCGGGGTGGTTGGAGAAATAGGCCTTTAGGCATTGGCAAGCAGCGAATCGTAAGTCAAATGCGGAAAGATCGTGCACGTTTAGTGTCAGGTCCAGTAAACCATCAATGATGTAGATTTTAGAATGGCCGTTGGGTGCACTTGTAGCTCCAGCGGCGGATTCCAGGGGTGGAGGAACCATGAGCGAAGCGAATCCTTCCTGGATAGTCATGTTGTTACGGATCAAATCGCCACATGTGGCCAAAGCCTACTCGAAATGTTATGATTGCGGCTCAAAGATTTTTTTAAAAAAAGTAGGGTAGCAGGCCTCCGCACCTCGGCTTTGATTTGGATTTGAACATCGGCATCGAATGCGAGCTGCAAGACAAGATAGCTGAGGCCATGCCTCCAGAAGGTAGCTTGGTTCTGATGCGTCTCGGCGGAGCTTGCAGATAGGAATAAACGAATGATGGAGATGAATGCGTAGATGTTGCGATTGTGCTGGATCTGTGCCCACTTGGCAATGTTGTCTTCCTGTTTCTGAGCCTCGAGTAGTCCCTTGAGCATCTCTGTGAGCTTGCCTATGCAACCAGACTCCCGGAACAGAGACTGGTTAGCCAAATTGCCCCTCAATAGGTTGGCCAGGAGTATCAAACAGTCCTCCGCGGTCCTCCCGCCCTCGGAGAGCGAGCCATCGGTATCAATGATGGCAAATAGTTTGTCAAAGGCATTTTGAAACGCAACGAGCTTCTGTATTTCGATGGAGCTAGACGTTAGTAATATCAGCAGGTTGACACCTTCATTGCGAATTGCCTCTCGTTCGTCGTCAAGAACACCCGCGAGTCGACTGATGCCCAATGGCGCAGAGAGGACACATTCTTCCGTCCGTTGGGTCCGTGCTATAAGGATTGAGCTGAGAAGTTGCAAAGAGTATAGCCGTGAATAGAAATCAGGAGCGTCTAGGAAGTCCAGCACAAGCGTAATATTCTCCTGGCGTTGGGTGAATTCGTCCGCCAGCCATAATGCGATTTCGTCTGATGCTTCGGGGCTCTCCTTGTTTGGGTTGAACAGCATCAGCAAAGTTTCCAGGACAATTTTTATTGTGTCGACATCTCCGGAGTCTTTGGATAGGCTGCCAATCAGGCTCCTCAAAGCTCCAGAAGCTACCGATGCTGGGAAATCCTTTGCGAAGCTTCGCAGGCCTAGCACTGCAGCGCGCCGATCTTCGAGGAGAGTTGCGGAAGCAAGTCGGCCACTGAGGACAGTGATGGTTTCGCCAGCGGACTGTTTCGCTGGCGTGCTGGAGATAGAGAACATGTCGTCACTTCACCCATGTCCTTGGTCGAGAATTGGTGTTGAAAACTGGTTGCGCTACGTAGAGCTTCCACATATGGGCCACAGTTAAATTGAGCTTTGCGGAAAGCTTCTAGAAAACACCCTGGCCTAGGGGCCGTATGCATGTCACACAGCACGCCATGTTAATTTAGGGTGATATAGCACCATTACAGTGTACTAATACTTCATATCAAGGGAACGCCTATGCAGCATGCATAGTGCCATAGTTTGCTTTTTTGTATTAAGAAAGGAATAAAAACTCAATGACCAATATCTTTTCCCTTCCATTATGATTCTTCAATTAAAAAAGGGATTTACAAACAGTTATTTAAAGAGTTTTCAAAACAAAAAGAGTAAAAATGTTTTTAAAAAAGGCCTAAAAATACTTATATAGTTATGAGATATGCTATATCTTCGTACTTGAATGTACATTGCGATATTAGTGATATTAAATTATATTAAATTCTTTGCTTATATGCCTTTATAGATTGTTTCTCTTGTCCTGAGCATTTTGCCGAGATTTCTAAAAATAGCCCCGAACATGGGTAGGTCGCGTTATCTTATCGGGCATGGCTGTCACCGGGTTGACCAGCAACGCGTCGTTCCACACGAACAAAATAGTCTTTGTTCTTGGTCTCAATGCGCCTCGATGTAGCCCGTGTGTTGGCCATCACGCATGGTTTTTCTTTCTTCGCGCTTCCTTCTGTTTAATTGATACCCTCTCTATAATGGCTCCTCGTCAAAAAACTTCAGGGGCCTCACAAAAATTGCGCTCCCGACCAAGCGATGTACAGCGTGCGTGCTAGACAATCCCGTGGGTTCCTCTTTACTGTCTGCTAACCGTCGTTCAGCGGGCGATCCATTGCCTACAAGACAGAAGCGACGATATCGGCCGGGCACCGTTGCGCTGCGAGAGATTAGGCAATACCAGTCCAATACAAAGCTTTTATTGTTAAAACTGCCATTCATGCGCCTCGTGAGTGCTGCGCTTGCCTCCCATTCTCAGCTGGACGTTTTTTTTAATAGGGGTTAGGTTCGTGAAATTGGATTGAATTGTCGGCCGAGAGGGAAAGACTTCAGATGGCAGAGCCAGGCTATTCAGGCACTACAAGAGGCCGCAGAGGCCTTCATGGTACATCTTTTTGAGGATGCGCAGCTGTGCGCTGTCCACGCAAAGAGAGTTACACTTATGCAAAAAGACATACAACTTGCGCGGAGAATCCGAGGCATCTGGGGCGGCCTTGGTTGAAATTCAAGTAGTAGAGACGGAATTGGCATTTTAATATCTATTACTATTAATCTTGTACCTTGTCATACACACAGACATGAATAAGTCTTGATGTGTGAGGTAACTTGTTTACGTCCGAGCAAGAGGACTCTCTGGCGTCCATGAGTTGCTGGGCAGCATAGCAATACCCTTTGATAAAACATTCCTACAGCATATATGTGCGTTTCGGGAAGGACGCATTACCTCACATACGCACAGGATGGCGAGTAATATCAGTTACGAATAGTCACGTCCGCGCCGTTGACCACCACCGTAATGAGGCCGTGCTCCATAGTTCCCTCCGCGCCCTCCTTGGCGGTTATAGTCGTTCCTATTGTCGGACCAGCCCTGCTGTGGTTGGGCATATGTACCTGGCGGCGGACCAGCCCTCGGGTCAAACGATGGCCCGCCTGAAGGCTGCCATCTCCCAGGTTGCTGCATACCATAAGGCGCATTATGGTGTGGCTCGAAGCGTTGGTTGTCCCTATTGTGTCCGTTATAAAAGTCTCGTGTGTCCCTATAGCCACCGGAGTAGCCACCAGAGTAGCCACCCCTGTGCCGGCCACCGTTGTTATTGCCGTAATGCTGCTGGGGTCCTCCATAGTTGCGACCTGGTCGGTTGGTTTTTCCTCGAATTACCTCAATATCACTTCTAGTCAAAGCCGGCGGCGGCATTCGCACTCCGCGTAGGAGCATTGATTTGTGAGTCTGCGATACCTGGGGCATGTCATAGTAAACGCTGCGGCTGATTAGTTGACTAATACCAAAGGTGGTGGGGTAAGATAAGATGAATATTCACCTGATAGAATGGTCGTAATCAAGATCCGGCATAGATCGTCGCTCGAGAGGATAGCTCAAGGCCCCATGGGGAACCTTGTCCTCTTGTTTCTCAATCTCCCCGGCGAGGCCATTGCTGTGTTCTGTATTGATACTAAGCCTTGAGCGATCTTGCTTCTTGGAATAGAAAGTGGTCAAGATATCGTCGTAGAGGCCCTCGTGGTTGTCGGACAACAACAAAACTTCCCTTCCTACTGTGTTTCGTGCAACATCTTCTGGGCTTAATAGAGGATACTTGCCTTGAACCGCCTTGAGGAGTCGTGTCATGTCAATAAAAGGAAGTAGAGCGACTCCTTGCCATGCCATCTTCTTTCCATTTAGATCAACTTCGAAATCTTCGGGGTAGAAGTCAATAATCTCGCTGTCTTTATTCAACATTAGATCATGGAACACTGTGGGGAGAGCATGACGAGATGCCGCTGGTAAGACGCTCATGAGCTGTTCAAAAGGTCTCGAAATTCGCCCCTTTTCGAAGCGAATATCCATTTTGCTGAGATTCTTGAAATCAGCGGCAAAGGGGGCGTAATGGTAAGGATAATACCACTCCCAAGACGGGCATCCCTGAAAGTAATATAACAATACCCAGGCCAACCCTTCCACGTACGCCTCGGCCACTTTGTGGCGAAATTCAACATCTTGTGGATCCTTATGGAACTTCTGCTGGTAGTAACGATCTTCGTAGCCGTCTTCCCATAAGCGAACGTTATCGATTGGTTCAACCTCCTGGGATACCTGAGGGTTAGGTTTAGATGACTCTGCCGAAGATGAGTTGGCAGTGTCATCAAGCTCTGCAGCCTTTCTCTTCCCAAGAGCCGAAGGCAGTGGTTGGGTAATGTCCGCTACTGCGGCGGACGCCGTCTCATCTTTGTCAACATTGTCTTTGTTAACATTGTCCTTGGTGGTGTCTGCTCGCAGTCGGTCTCGCATGACACTAGCCGCACCCTTGTTGGCTAACGTCACGTCTTGGGCAGCACCGCGGCTGACAACCATGTCGTGGGTGATATTCGCTAGCAAGTTTGTGGGCTGTGTCGCAATAGGGAATAGTTGCAATCCTTTGGTTGGATCCGCATGCCCATTTTGCTTGGAAGCAGAGCCGTGCTGCCCGTTCCTCGAATAGCCTTCGTTTTGAAGCTTCCTCCTTTTGGCAGAAGCCTCTCGACGATCTTCTTGTTCTTTTCTTCGCTTGAAAATTGCACTCTCCTGATTCGCAAGGCCGTCAAGTATGACTTGCGCTCTCTCCAAATCGATGTGGCCATCTTTAGTGACATAGCCGCCCATGGATGGTAGATTGGTTTTCCAAATCGTGGTCAAGGTGTCGATTCCATGCTCGCGAATTTCCAGAGCCGGCAAGTGAGGCAGAAAATCGTTACCAACGAAACAGCACATGAAAATCCAGTCGTCAATCGCCCGTTCTAGATCAAATCTGAAGGGGAGGTCCGGAACAGACAGCTCAGCCGCGAGATACTCTCTGAGAACAGAAACATGCAGCCAAATAAAAGGCTTCAAGACAGGAGCTTGGCTGTCCTTGCTTTTTTCATTGTCAGCATCCTCAGCGGGCTTTGCTGCTCCACGGCAATTGTTTGCCTCGTGTCCTTTTTGGCCACAGAGCTTGCATGTCCTGTTTTTGCCTTCATTGAAAAATACATCTTCACGTAAAACTCGGAAGTGAGGTTCATGCGTGGCAAGCCCTAGCATGATGAGATCGGCATCCAAGCCATAGATGACATGCCGGGTGTTAGGGTCGTAATTAGGAGAGGCGCGTTGAGAGCGGACGAAGGACATGATTTTATGTTCACCTTCACCTGGGACCGTAGCATCAGATATGATGATTTTGAGCTTAGCCCAAGCGGGATCCGTGTTCAATTTGTACTGGCACCAATATCGCAGACTCAGGGCCAAGATGTCCATGAACGGAGTGCCTGGGGTAATGGAGTTGGAGTCGAAAGCCTTCTTGACAACGGTTTCCGTGTCGGCAGCTGGGAAAACACCCCCATTTTGGCGTTTCAGCAGCTCGATCAGTGCCTTCTTATCTTCTTCCTTTTCTTGGGCTTCCCGAGCTGACCGAAATCGTCGGGATCGTTGCTGGTTCATCTTTGCTCTTGGTGCAACTCCATCTGTTCAACATTTGTTAGCCTATGCTGATCAAAAGCAATAGTCGTAAATCACTCGGGGCTGACGAGGACGAGGATTGGGCGCCACACTTACCAACAGCAATCATGAGGATTTTGCGAGGGCGAACCATGTTCACGACACGATCCGTGTATCTGAAAACTTCAAGCATCATCTCCTCTTCATCGGCCGGCGCAGGCCTATCCTCTGGATGAGAGCATGGATGGACAATGCCATTCATGTCCAGGTACAAGTTGTCGAGCTCCTCTCCATTGGGATTTGGTTGAGTGGTGTCAACGGGAATGGTGATGCCATCTTCGGTGGTAATTGGCGTCTGCTCAATCACGGGAGAGATGATTTTGGGATATTTGTTGGATAGCCATCGGAAGGCCGCTGGAATACCCATGCTGGATTATGCCTGCCCTGAGGAGAATCGAATGGCTTGGGGCTGCTGAACAATTCTCAGGCAGCGAGTCGAGGGAGAAGCAACGCGACTACGCGCGGCAGAATTTGCGGCTGCGTGGGGAGGGTAATTAATCGTGTAGCGGATAATCAAGAAGAAGAAGCTTGATCAGACCGTGCTGCTCTTAATATGTGAATAGAAATAAAGAGAGAAGGTAATGAATGATGAGGGATGATTGAGGTCTCAACACAGCTGCTGCACGTGAAAGACATGCATGGGGGAAAAAATAGCTGGTCTAACTTTGCGAAACGTTGATAGTGTTAAGGTTTCTAGATCATGCAAACGCGCACTGTATAGAGACTGTCAGGCACATTCATAAAGGTTAACCTTGAGAGAAGAGTAATCTAAAAAAAATTAAAATAGAGAGAGTTCATATATTAATAGTACTACACATTTACTCTCTCTTAATACCCTTTTAAACAAAAGTATATTTATCAATACGGAGTACCATTATTATATTTGATTCAGATTTCTTATCATATCTTAAAGTACAGAAATACTTCACACTACTAGAGTAAGCTAAGACGAAATAGTGTTAGCCTAAACAATGCCCAGAGCGTACCTAGTAGGTATTCGATCTGCTGAATTACCTTGCCAGAGCACTGTTCAAGGTGCTTCTCTTGTGGACACTCGGCGTTGTTTGGTTGATTCTTTGGGCCTACCTTGAGCTGCCTCAAGGCAATACCCGGTTGTTCATCATGTCTATATCTAATGAAGCTCTGCAAAAGGTAAGACTGACGACTGCGGATTTTGCAATTCACACTAACCAATCTTGCTAATAGCTGGCGCTCGAGATCGAGTCGCAGGCCATCGCGGCGCAACAACAAATCGGCATGGTTCGAAGTCAAATCGCAGGCAAACAGCGAGAACAGCGCCTCCTGCGGTTAACCATTAGCGAACTACAGAGCTTTCCAAGCAATTCTGTTGTTTATGAAGGCGTGGGGAAAATGTACGTATAAACGGACAGGTCACGAGGCAATGCAGCTACATAGTGATGGAACTAACTTTGGCTCTTCCCGGGGTGTGTAGGTTTGTTTCTCTTCCTCCCAATACTTTGCACGAGAAATTACAACGCCAGATGCAAGATCTTGATGGTGATGTCGATCGACTGAACCAAAGATTGCTGTATCTCGAGACAACGCACAAGAATAGCCGAGAGCACATTGACCAGATACTACGTACTCGTTAAGAATAAAGAAGAGAATAGACAAGAATCGAAAAGAAGAGGAGGCCATATCTACCTAACCTACCTATATCATCAACCTTTGCCCACGCCTCCTTATCTCGAACCATCACATCCATTGCCTGCCTGCGTGTGGCCATGTCAGAAACGTACGGGGATGGTTTGCCCCGCCTTGGTATGCATCAGGAGCAATCATGATGCAAGCTTGTATAACTGAGTTTATGAAAGACAATAATAATAAGTTAATCACGTACAAATGCAAACAGTTTAAAAAGTCAATATGAGCAAGGCTTTTTCTTTCTTTTCTTTTTCTTTTTTTCTTCTTCTTCTTCTAGATCCCCTCCATCAACCCAGTGTAGCACACGTAACGTTATCTCCTTATACTTTCCCAGTTGCTTCCCCCCCCAACTATTCTCCAAGTTGGGCTGCCACCCGAAACCCTTTCTGGTCTGGGAGCTTCCCGCAGCTGGAATTGGCGTTAACTCCAACGCGCATCATATCCGGCCCAACCCCTCTAGTCTCAAGTATCTGGCTTCTCTGCTCCCGTGCCCCACCAATAGCTGTGGCACCTCTTAGTAACGTCTAGCTGTGTGGTCTCTCTTCAGCCCGCCAAGTGCAACAGCAAACGACATCATCTGCATCATAAAGACTGATTGCTCCTCCAACAAGCCCCGACCCTCGCGACTCTGCCACGCCCTAATCCTCACCCACGCTGCCGCGGACTCATCAAGCGCCACGACCCATCACCCCTCATTGACCTCCTGTTGCGCTGTATCTCGTCACCCCGGCTGCCTGTGCCACCTCTGATCCCTGCTATCGCTGCCAACCAAAATGGTCGACAGTGAAGCGAGCTCACCAACCTGGAAGTTTACCCAGTATGTGCCTGTGCCAGAGCTTCCTTGCATTGGAATTTGCAGCTAAACCGGAATCCCAGATGCTTCGGCGACAAGGGCGATGTTGAGGATATCACCGAAGGTTCGCCGCGTCCTCTCCTCTGACGTATGTTGTGTGATACTGACCGCGGGGCCCCAGCCGACATCATCTCAACGGTAGAGTTTGACCACACAGGCAACTATCTTGCGACCGGTGACAAAGGAGGGCGAGTGGTTCTATTTGAACGCAACGAGACGGTATTTGCCCCTTGCCCAGCTCGCAAATGCTCTCCTGGCCGCGCAGCTTTTCTAATTCTTGGTAGAAAAAATCCTGTGAATACAAATTTCACACCGAGTTTCAATCCCACGAGCCTGAGTTTGACTACCTTAAGTCTCTCGAAATTGAGGAAAAGATCAACAAGATCAAGTGGTGCCGCCGACAGAATGCCTCCCATTACCTCCTATCAACCAATGACAAGACGATCAAGCTGTGGAAGGTTTTTGAGAAGTCTCTGAAGGTGGTGGCGGAGAACAATCTTTCCCACGATGTAACGCCTGGCGGTCCGGTGGGCGGAGGCGGTGGCCTTCGAGCTCTCCCCACGACCCAGCAGTTCAGAAATGCGGCCGACCTCAAATTGCCTCGCCTCACACACCACGATACTGTTGTCGCCGCCGTCCCCAGACGAACCTATGCAAATGCCCACGCGTACCACATCAACAGCATATCCGTGAACAGTGATGGCGAAACCTTCATTAGCAGTGACGATTTGCGAATCAACCTGTGGAACCTCAATATTCAGGATCAGAGCTTCAACATTGTTGACATCAAACCAGCCAACATGGAGGAGCTGACTGAGGTGATCACTGCCGCCGAGTTCCACCCAATCAGCTGCAACTGGTTCATGTATGCCAGCTCAAAGGGCACCATCAAACTTGCTGATATGCGAGAGAGCGCCTTGTGCGACCAACACGCAAAATGTTTGTATCCAACCAAGTCCATCTTAATCTCCAGGTTCGTGCAAAAGACTGACCGAGGGCGAAAATCCCACTAGTATTCGAACAAGAGGAAGATCCTTCATCTAGATCGTTCTTTTCCGAAATCATCTCGTCAATATCCGATGTGCGATTCTCCTACGACGGAAGATATGTATTATCTCGAGATTATCTCACCGTCAAGATCTGGGACATCAACATGGAGCGGCAACCCGTCAAGACGATACCCATCCACGAGCATCTACGACCTCGATTATGCGATACGTACGAAAACGACAGCATTTTCGACAAGTTTGAGGTTGTCTTTTCCGGCGATGCCAAGAATGTCATGACTGGAAGTTACAACAACAACTTCATGATCTATCCTTCCGATCCCGATAAGGAGGTGGAGGTGGTTCTCCAGGCGGACAAGTCAGCTTTCAAGGCAAAGAAGGTGGGCGTCCCTACACCCATTAATTCGTCCACAAGTCCCACAGCTGCGAACGGTGGGAAGAAGGGAGGTTCAAGAGCGGGCAGCCCAGCTGGTGGTGCCCAGGGCCAGAGAATGCGGAAAGAGACGGACGCGGACCAGATTGACTTCAACAAGAAGATACTACACATGAGCTGGCATCCATTCGAGGATAGTATTGCCATAGCCGCAACCAACAATGTAAGTTTTCCCCGCGGCTCTCCAGACTATCGACGTTTATCAGAAGCTAACTGCTTGCGACAGCTCTTTGTATTTTCAGCACTGTAGTTGCAGGTAGAAATTTTGGAACACTGAAGAGCGCCTCAACGCATACCACCTCCCAGGGTTGCATATGTTGGTCAAATATCAAGGAGTACTTAACAGTGAACCAACGTCCTAATTATAGTTGGGCAAGAAAACTAAGAGAATTATAAATATAGTATAACTTGAAACAAGACGTACTGTTAATAGTCTATATTAAAAAAAATTACAAAACAAAAATCACGGAATATTTCTCATCCTGAGAAGCTTCCCAGTTACAACGTTGCCCCATTACAACAAAAAAGAATGTTGCGGCTTTCAAGAGATCAATACGGAGCAGTTTTACTTATTTTATGTATTTAGGTATCGTACAACATGTTTCTTCTCTGTTTGGGCGCTACCTATGACAGAGAATTATTACTTTTAACTGGTCCAGTATTACCATCTTCACAGCCCTCTCAAGTTCGTTTTACCGCTCCTCTCTTCACCGTCCGATACGTTTAGCTGCACGCCCGTTCGACGGTATGTCTTCGTCGTCTGTTGATTCCTTAGAGCTGCTAGACCGGGAACGCATCATCGTCTCATTAACCTTGATGCTTCTGCCAGTGTGCCTTTGATCACTGTTGCCCTCCCCTTCGTCTCCTTCAGAAGCGTCTGCTATTTGAGAACTCCTCTTCGATGTCATAGACTCGGGGAGGTGTTCCTTGCTTTGCTCCGCCTTGGAGACATTGCGTGGTTTCCGTGTGCCAATTTTGAATGACTTCCCCTTAAGAGCCATTCGTTCGGCCATGGACATAAATCGAGAATTCATCGGCAAGACCACATCCAGCGAGGATCTGCTTCGAGTAGGAATGTCGGATTTTCGGGGCCGACCTCTCTTCTTTTTTGGTACTTGATCTACTGTTTCATCTTCAGTCACAGCTTCATCAGTTGTGGGAAGATACTGATCCTCCCGAGGGATGTGAGCAGCAATGGTGGTGACGCCTGGAGGTCTGGAGAGCCGACGTCGTTGCTGGGAACCCTCAACGGGACGGATATCTGCATCGTTAGACATTTCCTGTACTGCTAAGGATTCCGCTCCACGAGTTTCTTCATCGTTAGATGCTGCCATGTCCTCTTCAAGTTCCCATGGCGTAGACAGTGACTTCTTTGGACGACCCCGCCTTCGTCTGTTCCTCCCACCATCAGATTGTGGCGGCGGCGGCGGTGGTGGTGGTTCGTTCTCTGCCGTCACTAGTGATGCTGTCTTTGGCATATTCCTTGGGGGCCGACCGCGTCTCTTTGGAATCACATCCCCGATTGTCTCATGGAATGCTCCATCAGGGTGTTGCACTTTGGGGTTGCTCGATTCCAGTTCCTTCTCGTTGGTTTGCGCGGCTAATGAGCCGTCAGCCGTCGTTGAGCTCACCAACGCTTTTGGAGACGGCAAAGAAACCGCTTCGGTTTCCTCTAATTCGTCTATATCCAAATCATCAACCTCTATATATGATGATCGTGGCTTGGCATGTCGAAGAGTTGGCTCATTGATGTCAGGTCGAGGCAAAGATATCTCCGGCACTATGCCTGGCTCTTCGTGATGAACTGCTGACGACTTGGCAGAAGTGTCACCATCCAAGGGGGAAGTGGCAGTTGTTTGCTTGACTGTTGCTGCCGAGCCCCCATCTGCAAAAAGAGCTGGGTCCATATTGTCAAGGAAATCAGATGGCTCTGTCGCGAGCTTGGGTCTTTTGTGGTTACTTTTAGGAATTATGAAATCGGGATCTTCATTCTCCCGCTTCGCCTTCCTCTTGGCCGCCCGAATAGTCTTCTTTACAAACTCTGGAACAGTTGGTTCATCAACTTCCATTGAATCCGCGGAAGGCGCTTGGTATGGATCAAAAAGAATTTTATCTGGAGTGTCATCCTGTTCATAGTAACCCATTCCTATACGCTGGCGTGCGAACACTGATGGATCAGGATACTGGGATGAATCCACATTCTCTCGCTCTCTGACATTGGCTGGGGTAGGGGTCGCATCATTTGCCGGCACGTCGTCGACGTCAAGGGTGTGATTATGTGCCACGTCAAATGAGTAATCAGTCGAAGTTCCTCCATCTCGGCCGAGCACTTGGCTTTGGTCTCCATAGCCATTGATTGCAGAAGTTTCCGTGGGCTGAGTGGTGAAAACGGCACTAGACTGCACCCTAGGCTCTTCTTGAGCCTGTGTCAGTGCATCTTGTGCTTTGGCGTTGTCCGCCTGCTCCCGTAGCAGTTGCATTCTCTTGCTGTCTTTGCTGCGGCTTTCTTCCCCTGCGGCTTTCAACCAGGACAGATTATGAATTCGGAAATCAACCAATGCTTCTACGCTGCGGTCGTCGGCGATCCGGCGAGTGTCATGTCCAAGAGATGTGTTCTTTGGCATGTAGGGTTGCGTAGTGCCTGTGCGGCGGCAGTGGCCACAATTACATATCCCGAGGCATTTTGGACACTGCCAATGCTCGTCTTCTAAGACAGTCTGTGGCATAAGATCGAATGCCCGGTATAAAACGCCGTAGCAGTAGGCTTCGGAGCAACCAGGGTTCGTGCATAGATGTACCCGATAGGTGTAATCTGGATGACAGCAGACATGACATCGGTGGACTTCCCCCTTCTTCTTCTTTCTTCTTGACTTCTTATTTGGTTTATCGTCAACATCACCCTGCTCAGAGTCACTCGGTGTCTTTTCGCGCTCTGGTTTAGTAATATCTTTCCAAGGACGTCGCCGTAGAGCTTCTTGGCAAATCTGAGCAAGAGATTTCTTTCCTGCTTTCTGCCTGGCTACCTCGAGCGGGTGAGGAGATGATTCCAAATCCACGTAACCATCAATGGCGATGACTGTTGCTTTCCAAGCCTCGTAGCTATCGGTCAGTTCTGACCACGACCACTGCTCACACCACTGAAGGCCAGAGAGGCAGGCGCATGATCGTCCCATTGCGTAACATTCCATACATACGTCATATGCATCTTCGTCCCCATTAATTAGAGGTCGGATACAATGCTTGCAGGTGAGAAACCGATTGAAGATGTTGGACCTGCAGTAGGAGCAAGTAACACAAGAGTCAAAAGGTAGATACTCGATGTCCTTTTCTTTGAACGCAAAGACCTCGTCGACGAGAATTTCAGTAAACAGCTGGAATAGTTTCTTGAAGTCAGTTGCCAACTGCTTCACACGTGGAGAACTTCTAAAAACATCTCGCCCAAAGCCCATGAAGCCAATCTGCACCATCTCTGCCTTCTTTTCAAGGCTTCGGAGTTCTGCGTGGTATTTCTGGAGTGTGTAGTATATGATGGCTTTGTTTTTTATACTGCTCATCCCGACACACCAAGCGAGCTTTGGGCAGCGCTTCGTGCAATGCGAGCTCCAACGTCTCCACCGTAGTGCGGTTCCAAGCGACCTTCATCGTCCTGGTTCCTCTGTTCCAGACTTGGTGTGCTGCGAGAGGCGGAATGAGAATAAAATCACCCACGCATTGCTCCACAATGTACACGTCAAATGGGGCCTTCTTCCAAGCATTGATCTGAGCGAAGTGCTTCTCAATCTCAATATCATGACCAAGCATCGACAGAAAGTACTCTCGAACCACTTCACGGTCTTTGCTCTCGGTCATGAACCAGACTGAGCTCCCTTTTTTCTCTCCATTTTCATCTCGAGACGCCTCGACCATGATATTCTGCCCTAGCGATGCGCACATCTCCCGGTGAGCTGGTGTGTAGGTCCCTTCATGGCCTATGTAGCACATGAGATTTTGGGCTCGCATTTCCTCTGGTAAACTGGACATGAGATCTCCGGCAGAGGCTGCTGTAGTTTCACTCTCAAACGCTTCCTCGTCATGCATCCTTTTACCCCCTTTACTGGTGACATTTTCGTTGAGATAGAAGAGATTGGGATGTATAATCTTTTGCAACATGTCACGCCATTCCGCAGGACAATCGATATCTTTAAGATAGAGTCGTTGTCGACGCTCGTCGCGATACGTATTCGGGGTCCACTGATTGGTGAGCTGTTTCATGGACCGTAGATAGTGTCCGGTGGTCATGGGGATGTCAGAGGCGTTGGAAATGTCACGGACATTTTCCTCTACAAGGCAAGCTAGTTAGTGATGTTTTCTACGGCGGCTCGAAAAGATGACAAACGTTTTTTATCATAGGCATTCTCAAGCCAGCCCGCACTAAAAAGCGAGGAAGGCAGAGCAGCATCCCATCCTTCAATAACAAGAGGCTTGCCACCAGCTATGACATGTATCGCAACGAGCTTCTCGAAGTCTTGCTGGCCCAGGCTGCGGATTTGGGAGCGAGATACTCGCTGAGCCCATCGAAAATTTGGCGTGTGATCTACCAGTGAGTGTAGATCAAGGTCTGGGGGTATCGGATCGAACTTCGCTTGCGGATGCTGAGCGCTAGGCATCTTGTTTTGTGTGTCGCCGCTCAGCAGCTGACCATCGGAGGTTTGTTGGTGGCGATTGACGCGGTTGTGTTCAGCTTCGGGAAAGATTCTGTCTCTCTATGCACAGATTGTCTTTCCTATGCACTTGAGTAGGCCCAAAAAGGGCCTGCCAACTGGTCGTCGTGGTTTGAAGTCACCGGGTCGTGAAGATGATCGCGTAAAGTTGCATTTGTCACTTGAGATAAGCGCGACGTAAGGTTAGATAGATAAATCAATCCGGCCTAGCACGACGCACCTAAGCTGCTAAGCAGAAGCTTGTAGTGTTGGGTTAGCGTTTGGGAGGGGTGTGGGGGTTCCTGGTAACCAGCAGTGGCAGCTACTGTAAGCCAATACCTCCCAAAGCTGCTAACCTGGACAAATTGCTTAGGAGCTAGATTATCACATGTAGAGACCCAAGACAGTAAATGTGCAGATGGCCATGTGACAAGAAATTACGATATGGATATGTGTTATAATCAACCCTTGACGTATCTGGTTCATTTTAGTGATTCTGTTATAACAAAGCGTGAGAAACAGCTGCAAAGACAGTAAAAACTTGACTTCCTCCCCCGGCGCTACAGTCCTATCCTCTCAAGTGATAGAATATGAGCTTTAGCCGGTCGAGCGCCCGATTTATGGTCGTCGACTCCCCGCTACCCTGCTCCTGATCTGACGTTTCCGAGGTAGGTATTGGATGCAAATTACCCCATACCCGGGCATTGTACGCCGTAAATACACCACTCCAATACCCAAGCCAAGTACTACTTGTCTCTTCAATGTTCGTTGTTCCAAGATACGGTGCTGCTTGTGAAGACAGTTCAGGATTAGTGATAAAATCAGGAGTGAAATCTAGCTGGTCGTCTTGATCGATGAGTGTGCCAGCCATAGCTTCACTCCATGATTCATTCTCGCCTGCGATCTGAATATCATGCTCCTGGGAAAGGGTCGTCTCAATCGACTCATTTGCTGGCTGTGAGAGAAGTTCTAAAACGGCCAAGCCATCCGACGCTTCTTGATCTGCAAAAGAATATCCAGAAAAGTTTACTTGATAGCCATCATTTACCAACGCATCCGTTGAACTTTTGGTAAACGTCTCGAATAAGTCATCCTGGCCCTCATGAGTAGCCTCCGGACTCTGGTCAAGCAACGTATTCTGGAGGGGTTTGTATGACGAGTACTCGCCAGCAATAGATGAAACTGAGCCCATGGTACTTGAACCAGGAGAGGACTTTAATTCTGATGCCAAAGCTGGCATTTCCCGAAATGATGTGATGGCATTGACGACCAGCTTTGTGGAGGCCCCAAGCTGAGATGCCGCCAATCCCAGCCCTGCCTTCTGTTTGCCCTTGGAATCCGTAGACGCTTTCTGTAATTCATTTCCAGCTGAGGAGCCTGAAGGCGCAACATCCTCTAGATTATTGTAGCCGAGCTTTTCGTCGTTCATTATTCAAGAGTGATTGAAGCGTGATGGATGAGAAAGATTGTATGTCAAGGTCTTAGCCGAGGCATGTGAATGAGCGAGGGACTTACACGGTACTGACCGAGTCGTGCTGCAGCACGGTGTGTATTCACACAGTGTCAATTGGCTGCTGCTGAATGGTGGGATGTGAGCAAAATTATCCAAATCCGTCCGTTCGCATACAAGGTTTCCGACAGGGCACCTTCATTCGTGTGTCGACATCAAAAACACCCCAGCACCTTATGACGCTGAGGCTTGCTGCCAGAGTGCCTCTCCAGCACCGGCTGAGATGGAGGTGTAACACTGGCTCGATTGGTTCACCATGGGCGTCGCCTCATCCAACTTCTCCCGCACTTCAGAGTATCACAGGCCGGTCACTGGTTCATCGCCAAAGAGCTGTCGCTTTCCACCAAACCTTGGGCAACTTGAAGCCAATCCTCGAGACTGCTAATGCCGATAAATCAGCTAATCATGAGCATCTAGCGGAATATTTCCCGGCTCGAACTGGGATCCTATCAGTTGTGCCCAAGGCTTGGGTCCCCTATGGTGAGCTCATCCGCATCGACAAACCTACTGGGACATACTACCTCTTTTTCCCATGCCTCTTTTCCACGCTTTTGGCAGCGCCAATGGCAGATCCAATGGCTCCATTCACCTCAGCAGCCGCCACCGCGGCTCTATTCTTCAGTGGAGCTTTGATCATGCGCGGTGCGGGCTGCACAATTAATGATCTCTGGGATAGAGACCTCGATCCGCAAGTTCGGAGGACTCGGTTACGGCCAATTGCGCGTGGTGCAATCACCCCGTTCAAAGGCATCGTATTTACTGGATTCCAGCTGCTCGCCGGATTGGCTGTCTTGGTCCAATTCCCACTGCCGTGCCTTGCCTATGGCATACCAAGTCTCGCCCTTGTCCTCACTTATCCGCTGGCAAAGCGAGTTACCTACTATCCCCAGGCCGTGCTAGGGTTGGCCTTCTCTTGGGGGGCAATTATGGGCTTCCCAGCACTTGGTATCGATCTGCTTTCAAATTCGGCTGCGCTCATAGCCGCAGCATGTCTCTATACGTCAAATATTGCATGGGTTGTCCTATACGACATGATATATGCTCACATGGACATCAAAGATGATGTAAATGCGGGTATTAAGAGCATTGCTCTAAAGCATGAACATCAGACCAAGCAAGTTCTGACTGGATTGGCCATCACCCAAGTAGCCTTGTTGGGTGCTGCCGGAATGGCTGCCGGAGCAGGTCCCATCTTCTTCCTTGGCAGCTGCGGCGGAGCTCTCGTTACGCTGGGAATCATGATCAGGCGGGTAAATCTCAAAAGCGTCAAGAATTGCTGGTGGTGGTTTGTGAATGGTTGCTGGATCACAGGGGGGGTCATTAGTATCGGTATGGCTGCGGATTATGTATCTCGTTCTCTTGAGCAGTCTGGGCCAAGGCCAGTGCCGGAAGAAAGAAGCCTTCAGGCCTGATCCAGTTAAAAAAAAGTTATAGAACACATGTCACTCATATTGCCTGCACTTCGTTCGTCGTGTGTGAATGCGAGAAGACGCCCGATCCGGTGCCGCCTGGTATTTGAACATGCTGAAAAATGTTTCTAAAGGGATATATGTCATCTCCTTCAAAATTTTAGCCTCCCATTATCGGGCCATGACTAGTGGTGCCAGTGTAAACGAGCAAATAGAGCTCCTCACGATCCTTTTGCCAACGCCTCTTTTCCCCAAATGACTTCCTTTATGATCGGGGCTTCTCCTTCTTCTCCTTCCACAGAGCCAGCAGACCAACACCAGACACCTTGACGACCTTGAATCGAACACCGGGAATATCACCCTTGGCCTTGCCCTTGCGACCGAATCCAGCAAGCAGAACCTCATCGTTCTCATCAACAAAGTTCAAGCAACCGTCGTTGGGGACTGTGGTAGCAGCTCATGTTAGCCAGGGGTGCAAAATAGAAGATGGTTTAGACGTACCGAAAGCAGTGACTTTCTTTCCGTTCTTGATCAGCTGAACTCGGACACACTTTCGAATGGCGGAGTTGGGCTGCTTGGCTTCGACACCAACTTTCTCGAGAACAATTCCCTTTGCGTGGGAAGAGCCACCGAATGGTGAAGACTTGAAGGCAGTGCCCAGGGCACGCTTCTTGTAGGCGAGATCAGCCCATTTCTGATCCTTTCGGTTGTTGCGCAGCTTGCGCGCAGCGTTCAGACCACGGGGCTTGCCACCTGCCATGATTGCTTCGAGGAGTTAGTGGTCGTCGAGAAGTTGTAGTTTGGGTGACGGTGATGATTGTTGAACGTACCGATTTATGCTAATATGGCGACACTGCGTTGGTAATGTGACAACACCGAAAAGGCAGAAGGTGGAATTGGACTCTCAAAAATTCCGATAGGGTTTGCGGCCCTAGAGCAAAAAAGATTGGGGTGTGGAATATTTTCACGTGACCTCGGAAAGCGATCCGGGTGCATTTTTATCCATCACCGGCGCCGGTTTGTTACAGCACACCAAGCCGGCCATCTTCAAAGCCCCACACCTCCCGCCATCACCCTTATTGCCATTCAGCCTTCCATGATCTGCCCCGAATGAAATGCCATGTCGTTCAAGGGTGAACCCAAGTCAAGGGAGCGAGATCCCCCACCTCTCCCTCTTCTGTCTCCGTCACCGGGCATTTCTCGCGTCTCGCTTCCCGGAGCTATCACAGCCAACGTCCCAGCTCTTGGGAGACATAACCTCAAATGGGACCCCACCAACGTAGAAGCTGGAGTGCAGTCACGCTCTGGGTCGGATATGCCATCAGAACGACGTCCCGAGTGGTCATTACCTACTAAAGGGAGCTATGGGGGTACCGACAGGACAGATGCTTTGTGGGCCGAAATGCAAGCCACGCTGGAGAAGGTAGAATTATCCGCTTCAGAAGGCACACATGTGTTTGGACCCGAACATGATCGCAAACTAGGAGATCTGAGGACTGCCCAAATTGTACTTGCACAAGCCTGGGCCAGAAGCGAGGCGGACGATACGATAGAGACTGCCCTACGTGATCACATGAATGATGCTAAAGGTGATGAGCTACCTAATTTAAGAGATGGGCTATTGGACTCATCAAGGCCCGAGAGGGGAGAAGGGACTGATGCAGCAAAGAGCATGATGGGCACATCTAGTGGGTGGCAAGGAAGTGATGAAAAGAAAGTTGATCGCCTGGGTGCCAAGTTGGTGGAGGAAACGGAGGCCGACATTCTACTTGCAAGGAAGCGTCGCGAGGCCAACGATGAATATTTTGAGCGTGTTAATGATGGCGTCATTGACGTTATTGCGAAACTGGAATCAGTCGCAGTGGCTATGCGAGCGGTGGAGGAAGAAACAAAAGATTTATGGAATGACACCGCCAGCCCCTAGAGTTACTCGGTAGGTGTGAAGTTGGCAAGGCCAATGATTCTTACGAGCTGTTTTTTATACTTGACTTGACTTACAACATTGAAGACTATGCTGTCCGCGGGCTGCTTAGCAGTAGGGGCCTGGAATGATGGATTACCAAGGTCATATCAGTATCAGTACATATCACGACTGCCTATTGCTCCGTTCACACATAGGTACCTAGGTAGGTAGGCATCTCATCCAGTACATATGCCGCAAAAGAGACATCGGTAACAGTGTAAGTCCGTTAACGCCAAGCACTGCCGACAACCGGATCAAATTCTGTGGTGATGCACTACCCCTGCACTACCCCAAGGAAACTCACCGATTCGAGTGCCGCCGATTCTTTCAAGTACCTACCCGTGTTGCCGTGGGCAAGTAATACCTCGGCAGCGCTGCGCAGTTCCATTCCGCCATGTAAGCCCCAGCGGGTGCGTTGGGTTTTACGACCCGTATCTGCGGTGACAACTGACTAACGTTTATCCGTTCGTCCGGATAATTAAAATAGGAAAATATCCCGGTTTTAAAAATCCAATAAATCCAGGAAAATAAATAAAGAAAATTGTAATTAATAATATACTATTTGAATAGGATTTTACTATTTAATGTTATTATTACATAAAATTGA
>MDJU01000205.1:0-49304 GCA_001721665.1 Trichoderma pleuroti
CTTCTGGGTGCTTGTCCAGTGCTGTACTGTACTGTAGTATCGGGGAACCAACCAAGCCAGAAGAGGCTCAGGGCAATATAAAGCACACGTGGGATGTGCTCTTAGGCGTGAACCAATGGAACCGTGTGCGTCGACCCCAAGCTAAAGCGGTTGGGCGGGCACAGCCGCTTCAGCGCATTTCGCCAAACTCCGTAGACTTTTTGCCCCCCCCCCCCCTATACGAGATGAGTGCCGTTTGATTGCCATTATGTGCAGCCCAATGCCATTGCTGCGGCGGGGAGCATGTAGGCACGAGCCCAGCCATGGGCCCAAATCGAGCGTGTCCATGCCCGCTGCACGGCGGATGCAATTTCGAGCTCCCCAAAAGAGACGCAGCTGAGATCGAAACAAGACATGGCTCCGAGATTCGGCGTGGGCTAGAACGACAGTATGCAGAGCATGTCTCGTCTCCTTGCGCCATCAATCGCGCCATGGTCTCTTGCCATGTGGGAGCCTAACAAAAATTCTCGGGAAGCCATCTGACTGGCCACGGTGCGAGACTGTAGCTCCTCGGCTAGCCGGTTCTGAGGGCGTCCCCCATGCTCCTTGCTTGGAGAGATGGCTCTCTGTCCAGAAACATACATATCTTGAAAGTTTTCCAGCAAGAGGCCTGAAGCAAAGCGACCAAAATGCTTGTGTCACCGCCCACTTGAGCATTGAACCCCTGAGCGGCCTGGGAAGAGCTAAGCAATGGCAGCACATTATTGGCGCCTACGCAGGCGTAAATCTCCGGGAGGCTTGCAAAGCCGCAGCTGAGGGCAGATTCGAGAACCAAGATGCAGATACGGCATGCATTCCTGTTGTGGTCATGGTGATGGTGATGATTTCGCTCTTAATTCTAATGGTAAAATTTTTCTTTTGCGACGGTGGTTTGTGTTGGGGAGAGTAGCTGTGCGGCGTACTCCGTAAGACTCGCACAATGGCCAGGACTAATGCGTTATCCGCTACCCATGAACGCTTGTCATCTCCGAGCGGCATCCGCCGGAACGCCGCGCGCGCACGGTAGGTGAGCAAGCACGGGGTTTGTTGCTTTGCTTTGCTTTGCTTTGCTTGGCTTTGCTTGGCTTCCAAGACGAGAGAGAAAAAGACAAGACCGAACAAGCGCGAGGGTCGTGCCGCCGCGAGGCTTGCCAGTCCGACGACTGCTGGTTGAAACTGGCAGCGTCTGCCACACTGTGGTTCTCAACAGGGCAACGAGCGACCTCGCAAGTCTCGATCGAGTCCTCAGCAGACAGGGATCGCGGTTCCATCGCACGTGGCCGCCCGGACCACCAAGGCTACACTAATCTCCCCGTCCCTGGCCGCGGGGACTTGAGTTGGCTTTTGTCTGCTCACGCCCGTTGCACTTCTCCAAACGACACGCCCCCTTAAAGGGCCTTTGGCTCCCCGCCCGCTGGCTGGACTCTAGAACCTGCCTGCGCTGCCTCCGCACGGCTCCATCCTTGTCTTCGTAGATGGGGAGGGGAAAAAACAGATACGATAACCCAGCGACAAGCGTGGCCTTTGATATCCTTTAGCAGAGGCTAGAGCCTGCACTCTGCATTCCCCTGAGCTGGCAACGGGGAGAAGGCCCAAGTAACCTGCACGGTATCTGTGTCGGATTTGGCCAACGCAAAGACGCAATGCACGGAGTACAGAGTACGAGTAGGTGCCTGTGCAACTTCTTCTTATGGCCCTGCTGCTCTGATGCCCCGCATCGTCCTCCCACCCACGGGCCGTGAGAGTGGGCGAGTGCGTGCCGAGATGCTTCGTTTGCGGTATCTTGGTGATGTGGTGTGCAGTTACTTGGCAGCGCTTCGAGCTGTGATGTGAGCTGCAAAGGAACGCCGTGGTAGTTGCGCGAGGTTGGATTGCGTTGCCCCTTTCGGGCCATCTGCATCCTCACGCCACTTGGTGCTGGCGGCGGGGATGCTGCTTGCACGGCTGTTCATCACCCTCCCCGCCCATCTTCACCAGAAGAGCCCAGCCCAGCCCTTTCTGCGGTTGCACTTACTCGTACGCTGCCCCATCCCATCTTGATGTGTCTAGTTCCTCCGAGGGCATCATGCAGATGTGGAACGGAGAGCACCGTGATCAGTTTGCAGCTCTACACCTGCTCACATGACAACGTCGACTCACCAAATCGCACGGCGTCTCAATCAATACCCCTGCTTGCTTTGGGTTTCCTGCGAGGGGTAGGTAGACGTCGCCTCTCTCCGACTTGCTTCCTTCTTTTGCTGTGAGTCAACAGATGCGTGCGAGGAAAAGCTCAGCCGCTTTTCGGCTTCTATTTCAAGCCATCTCGCCACCCAGCGGAAATCTAGATAGCTAGACAAGCCTCCCGTCAAGCAGCGACCACATCAGATCCACAGTGCTGGCAGGAGAGCTCTCTCCAAAGCTTTAGCTACATCCTCTCAAACACGCCGTTGTCTCGCGTTGGGGACAATATTTCGTTCACTTTCCTCCTCTCCTTGCTTTCTCATGACTAAATTCTTGTTTTCTCCTTTGGTATGCCCAATCCGTCGAGTCATTGGTAACCTGAGGAAAGAAAAAAAACTTTTAGCAAAGATGCTATCCTCGGTAAAAGGAGGTGGCCGTGTAAGACGGCCCTGGCTAGGTATCAAGCCATCACCAATCTGTCACCATAAACCCAAAGAGAAAAAGAAAGGGTCTCCCTCGTTGTGCTACCAGTAGTGATCCAGATCTTTGCGGCAGGGGATGGACCAGGCCGAGGAGACTAGGATGTTCAGCTGGCGAGAGGTGCTAGTTTTTAAGCCTAGCGAGCAGATCTGTGAAGCTTGTTTCCCCCCTCTCCAATGCTCTGTCGGTCCTGTTACTCCTACCGAAGGCCAGTCAGTGATCGAGACCGATAAATGCCTGCGGGGCTAGGCTTCCGAACCCTTGGATAAGACCCGAGCGGCCTACAGTAGTATCATGCGCCGGCCAGGCCCCGCGGATTTTGGCTTCCCTATTCCTTGCAATGCATCTCTTCCCCGTACAGCTGTCCAATGGATCGACGCCCGGTAGTCGGGTTGGCTGAGCGTGCGTGTGGCTTTTGCTTTGGGAAATTCGACAGCATTTTAGGCACTAGAGGGTGTGTCGCGTCACACCCAGCAACGCAAAAAGACACCATTTCAGGCTTGGCGAGCTTTTCTTCCCTCCCACATCAAAGACCTCAGGCGCCACCCATTGGGATGGGTGCACACCATTTGGGCAGAGCAGGAAATGAACAAGCCATCGGCCGGCCTTCTCTCAAATCAATCTTGTCATGCTTGATCTGATGGCAAGACGGTAAGTGACTGTGGTTTACATCCAATTGGACGTTAGCCAAGTCTGCGCCAGGACCAGTAAAGTAAACGCGTGCTTCGCTAAAACATGTTGACCATGGAGTTTTCACATCGTTCTCATCTCGCCCGTCTTTTCCTCTCTTCCCCCTCTCTTCTCTTTTTTTTCCCTTTTCTCCTCTCGTTTCTTTCCTTTTTTTTCTTTTCCTTCTTTCTTCTCGGAGAAAACAAGTACTCTGCAAGGGGGTGTTAAAAAAAGCCTTAGCACGGAGATGTCCGGTGCTCTGTAGCCGCGCGGGCGTGCAATCACGGTCGAGGCCTGTCTCTGAACTTTGCATGCCAGGTACCAAGCGCCTAGCTTGTACCACTCCCTGCTTGTACATGGCATATTGAAGCTGCAGCTAGCTTCTAAGATAGACCAGCGTTCCAGAGCGCCGGGCCTGGCCTCATCAAAAGCAATGAGTTGGAAGGCGAAATGGGGCACAATTGTTGCTAAGAGTTAGGCTGCGATACAGATACATGCCCTGCCTCAGTTGCTGCCAGTTGCAAAGTTTTTTTTTCTTGAGGGATGAGGCGCCCCGACAATCCGAGCTTCTCAGCATGGCTCCCCACATCCCGACCGGGAGTCGACGGTTTGGATCTGTCTCAGGATAATGATTTTGTAATCGCAGCGTTTTATCATTGAGGTGAATGACTCTCGTACCTCCACAATCCTCTAATACCAGCTAGCTCCTTGTTCATTTTCCCTTTGATATTTCACAATGTCGATAATCGTATGAGTAGATATCTCAACCCCTGGAATCAGTTCTTGTCCCGGGGTGCCTTTAGACACCAACCCTCACCGGAGGCCCGCCACCATGAACTCGGGCTGCTGTCTAAGGCGGCGGCTGAACTGGTGGCCTGATCTTTTGCGGTAGACGCTAATAGCACACGTAGTGCTGTGCTTCTTCGGCATCCTTTGCGCAGACTGCAGCAGCTGCAGCAAATTAGTCGTACAAAAGAAGACGAACGAGGCGACCTAAAAAAAAAAGGGACAGTCCTCTTGCAGGAGGTCTTATTCAACACACTGACTGTTGCCGCAACCTAGGGGAGTGTAGATAGAGATGTTCGGCTACCGACTGCATCGTCCAGGCTTGGCTGATCGGCACTCTGGTTACCCTTCTTGACCAGAGCAAAGAGCACATCGAGATCTCCGGGTCGAGACCGCTCTGTTCGGCACCGCCGCCGCTGCCGCGCCAGATTTTCTTTTTTAAGCCCATTCTCCCTGCCTATGTTCGGCTCCCAGTGTAACAGCGGCTGAGGAGTTAGCGCCCCATCACTTCCAAGCACTCGGGACCAGTGAGCTTGTAAGGCTGATGGCTCTCATTCTGTCTCACTCTGATGATGGGCCACACTTGGAACCAAGATTTTTTTTCTTCCATTTCGACCAGACAAGTATAGTAACAACACTTTGTCGAAAAGGAAGCCGTTTGGAGGCCGCTTGGAGAGAACCTCACCAACCAGATTAGCTTGCTTTGCCGATCCAGAGTAACCTGCGATCTTGGCAATGTTGGAGAACTTGTAAGATAAGGAGCAGGAAAGAGAGCAACCGTGTGCTGCACGTTCATTCAGCGGGTCCACATTTGTGAGACTTTTGCGCAGCCTAGATGTGATCCCTTCCGAAACTATACAATGTTATCTGTAAAGGTCATTCATAAAAGGCGGTACCTTCTACCTGGGTGTGACATGGACTTCAGCCCCGAGCACTAGGATGCTAATCGTGCATGGTCCTGCCGTCTACTGAACAGAAAATGAGACATGCATATGATGTCGGGATGCACTTCGTTCAAAAGATTTGGAGGTGGGTCCAGATGTAAGCCAGCGCCGAAACAAGACTCGGAAAGGATTGCACGTGAGTGAGACACGTCGTCCGGAGCTCTGCTCCGTGCAACTCTTTCGTCGGATGCTAGAGATGCTGGGCTGAATTGGGGTGGTAGGGGTTGCAGGACCAGACTCTTCTTGCACACCTGGTCTGAGCGCCGCGTCACGTTGTGCAAGCGATTTGATGCGCATCATCTAAGCTCGAATGGAGCCTGGGCGTACCGAGAGTAAAACCACAGTCGGCCACTAGATTGGATATAGTTAGAGGTGGCGCTTCATCGTAGGTGACGGGCTGGTTTTTCCTCAGCTGAAAACGCCAAAGTTGAGGGAAACGAAAAGAGGAGCTTACTATTCCAAGTTAGCTGCTTTTGGTGTTGGACACACCGCCAATGAGGATGCCGTAGGACAATGCGGAGAATTAGTGTGGTACAAGTGCCTGTTGACTCGTACCAGCAATTTGTCAATGGTAGATGACGGTGAAGTTGTCGCTTAGCCATATCCTGGTGGGATCGTTCTACTCTGCCACAATCCTTGCCAATGCCTCCATGGACAATTGGGTGAAGCGATGTTTGCCAACAAGATGCCTGCACTTGAAGATGTCCTATAAGAGAGACGATGCCACTGCAATGAGGCGAATTCGCGAGCCGAGACATTAATTGAATCAGGCACTACAGCCTTCAACTATCCGTGACTGGTGAGATTTGACACCGACGGGACCGAAATGGAATTTGAATGCCGGGGCGCTAGGCTTCGTGGCGTCTTCCATCATCTGGCGTTTTCCAGTACCTGTACGAGTATATGGTGGGTAGATGAGGCCAAGTTGACAGCTAAAAGGGAACCATCTCATCTCTGGTGAGATGAAAGAAAAAAATAATGGAGCCAAGCGCTTTGCCAAAGATGCTGCTTACCTGTAATAGTGTACTCGTACCTCCCAGTTCTGAGACAAATGTGGTTGTGAAGCTGGACCAGACAACGAATCAACATGGCAAATCAACGCGCCGAAATAAGCGAAATGGGTTGATGAAAGCCACAGCGCCCAGCTTGGGTTTAGGCTGGCTCGCCTGAGTCTGCGACTGGGGTAGAACCTGCAAGGATGGAGGACTGACAGGCTGCTGCTGAGGTGTGTGATGGTCCCGAAACAGGCAAAGCTCCGCGACGGACGGAGGCTCGGAACGGTGGGGTTGGTGGCTCCGAGAGCCCAACCCAACCTCTTTGGGGAAGGGTGATGGCTGGCAGAGAGGAGTGGTGGGTGGCCGAGATAGGGAGCGTGGATGTGCCACGAGGTGAAAATTCCGCATCATGGTGTGTGTCCACTCTCATCGGAGGGCATCGTGAGAGCTCCTAGCCATGAATGTACTCGGACATGAGAGGCGAGGCTGACTTTCTGTGCAACTGCAGTAACATCAAATGTCGTCATGTAGCCTGAAAATATGATTAGCAGGGAAAAGACGGCTCAGTAGTTGGACACGATATTTCAGCTCGGGATGGTTGGGGCGATTCGACACCTCCAGCCGCTCCTTGGCCTCTTCTCTTCTGCATCCCGAAGCATCAGAGCACTGGCTGTGTACAGCATGTAACCGCCATCCGCCCAACTCCTTTAGGCTCTGCATCTTGGTGGCTAAAGTCAAAGTGGCAGGGGGGTGGTAGCGCTGTCGTAGCAAAGTCCAGTCACCGGCGCTTCTCTGGCGCGTGGCAAGCTTGGCTCGGGACAAGCATGCCCAGGATACTTGACAGTACTGCCTCGTGTTGCCGAGCTTCGTAAGAACGCACAACCTGGGGGAGTGGGCAAAAGTGGTGGGCAGAATAGCGGGCAAAAAGGGAAGATGAGGATCAGGACCAAAAAGTAGTCCAGATGGGCCAACCGGGTGCGTCCGGGTGCTACGGCCAAGCCCAGCCGGCCTCTTGGTGGGCAAAATTAGCTTGAAATGAGCGATTGAACGCAAATCCACGGCGAGCTGTTCTGCTGCGTGAGGTGAATGGGATCAACACGAGGATGAACATGCAAGATGATGTTAGGACCAAAGCGCAGATAAAGCAAGCGACTGATAGCCGGATAATGATACACCGAAGAGGGATTTATTATTTTTCTTCCGTTCGTAGTTCCTTCCGTATCTTCGGTACTGGGTTAGTAGTTGCCCTCATGGCAGATCAAGTTATGCTGGAAAGAACCAGGGTAGGCAGGAGCTGCACCAGGAAGGGGCAGTCTGCTTGGCTGCAGGGTGCCGAGCCTGTGTCCCGGCTGCTGTGATGACAAGACTTCCATGTTCATCTCCATCTTTGCACAGGAAATACAAATTCTCGCAACAGCACCAGCACCAGCACCAGCACCAGCATCAGCAGCACGGGATTCGCACCAGTTGCAACGCCCTCTCCGGCCTAGTTCGCCGACCTGATGGATGGTTCATCCCATCCGTCCTGTCCATTTGCGTCCTAGGGGCAAACGCTGGGCAGCCAGCCGCCTGCGGTGTCCAATTACAGCGAGCGATGCCCTGGAACCTACCGACAGCCAGGATGGACAAGGACATGGCCTGCTGCACCACAGCACGCGAGCTGCTGTGCTTGGGAGCCCTTAAGGGGATGTGGTGGGAAACTGGCTGTGCTGGGTGGACCTGACACCAGTTTGGCACCAGAGTTTGGACTTGGGAGGCCCAGAATCTCAGTGTGGGCACACCGTCGCATGTTCCAATTGGCAAAACCTACGCACCTCCGCCCGTCCGCTGTGGGATGCTTGATGGGGAAGCTTCCGCTGGAGCTTTCGTGATGGCGGCGGGTTGGACATGCACTGGCTATCTGGTACCTGAACGGTACTGCAAAGAACAGACATCGGCCAAGTACTGCTTGCAAACGCGACTCAAAAAGCGCATTTCCATCCCTATATGAGTACCGATAAGTGCTCATACATTCCAGCGCCAGCATTGAGGTGATTCCCTGGGGCATCTCCTATCTCCAAGTACGAGCGCCAGCTAGGTAATTAGAGGCCCGTTTTGTCGTCCTCCCTAGCCTCGAAGGGTTTTGCACCGGTGAGATTGTCATGTCATCACGGACCGCGTCTGCACCCTCGTCGTCTTCCTTGGCTACCGCGAAAGGCACGCGGCATCCCGCCGCGATCCCACCAGACCAGAACTCGCCATGCAAGCGCACGTCCGCTTTACTTGAACTCGAGCTCGAGCTCATCAAATCTCATGGCCAGATGCTCGCGCACGCCCCCCGGAGCCCTCACCAGCGCTGTACCTCCGTCGGTTTCTTCCCCAGTCCCACCGCACAGACCGAGAGCGACTCGCAGACTCGCATCGGACACGACGACACACACTGGCGCAGTGGCGGCTGCGAGCCTCTGCATCCACGGGCAACTTGTGCAGCCATTTTGGCGGTCGTCGGAACGCACAGCGACACGCTACGCTAGCCATGCCCAGCTGGGCTCTGTCCTGGGTTCTGGACCCGGACCTCTGGATGGCTCTGGGCTGTGGCTCTAGCCTCGAAGCCTCTAGCCTCAGAGGCTGCGAGCGCTCTGGGCGCCAAAGTCTGCACAGCGCGAGTCCCGGCCCACCCAACGCGCAGCTGATGCTCTGATGCACCCCCCGTCGCTGCTTGCTGCTGCCCTGGAGTGGCAGGGCTCGGTGCCAGGGGTATCGGTGCTGTGCCCTGATCCTTGCCCCCTGGTCTGACCGGGGGTGATGCCCTCACTCGCAGTACAGTACCGTACCGAGTACGGAGCAGCCCATGGAGACACCAAGTCCGCCACAGATGCGCGGGCGGGTCGACAACACCACTACCGAGTTTAGAGATGTGCATCAAGGGCCTCTGCCTCTAGCGAGTACTTGTATCTACCTCCGCCCCTCCGAATCTGTTCCCGGAACTTGTCCCTCAATGTTTCTGCCCGCTTGCTCCAACAACGACAAATCCCCTTAACAAGGCCGAACAGAGTAACCTGGAAACAAACTTCAGGAAAAGCCCTTGTCTCAATAACCCCTTCTCCTTCTTCCTCTTTAATTTTTTCTCTTCGCCGTCGTCATCGCAATTGATACCGTTTCACTCCCGAGGTTCTTCCTCATCCACCCCTCGCCGCCGGCAACATCTGCATTTATATAAACCAAACGACCATTGCTTGCCATTCCTCGATTCCAATCTGAGTCTACACCTCGGCGTCTTGCCACATTTACAGCGCACAACCGACCTCGGCAGCAACTAGATTACGCAAGTCTCAATCTGGGGCATAAGCGTCATCAAATTTACCGCGCCTCGTGTGGCCTTCCAACAGAAACCATGGTTCACCACTCTCAATCGGAGTGGTCGGCTTGGACCTATTCCGTCGCTGCCGCTGACGACTATACACAATATGCCCAGCAGCAGATCCCAGAGTATCCATTTCTGGCGGAATCCATGAAAGCCTATCAGGCACAGCATAACCATCTTGTTCATCACCAGCAAATGTCGCGAACAACAGAATCAAAGCCGCGACTTTCAAAGGAGGAGGTGGAAGTTCTCGAGGCCGAGTTCCAGAAAAACCACAAGCCCAACAGCAGCACAAAGAAGGCCTTGGCCGAGAGCATGAGGGTTGACCATGCACGAATCAATGTAATTGAATCTGCTCCCCAGTGACAATTATACGCATATAAATGTGTATACATATATACCTGCATTGCACTTTGCTAACGGTTAGCTAGAACTGGTTTCAAAACAGGAGGGCACGAGAAAAGAAGGAGAACAATATTCGAGAGTACGAGGCTAGACAACGAGCCGAAAAAGAAAGGACAGGCGGAGAGATGGGCCTGCAAGGTCCTGATCGCAAGCGTGACCTAGTTGCTTCTTCTGCCCCTCCCGAGCCACGACAGGCCTCGCAAGCCAAAGAGCAGTCCCCAGATGCCCCTTCTCAGCTCTCGACAGCATCCGAGAGCTCCACCGACGCTTATGGGGCAACACCGCCTGTTACCCCCCATCTCGGCCCTGCGTCCTCTCTCGTCTTCCACCGTGCGGACACCGAAGATGATGCTGTCAAGGTTGAGTCTCCCCCAAAAAACGTGCATGAATATGCTCCCGCGGCCGCGACCGACATGTCTTTCGCCAATGTGTCAGCGCTGGACACGATGCTCTCTATCGAAAACACTTCCGACGAGTATGCCAACGAGTACCAGGAGATGGATCTTGAGCGGATAACCGCCTTCTTGGACCAGACTGGCATTCCAAGCAGCCCGAGCAGGCAGCTCAAGTCCCCCTGCCCGGCAGACATTGCCTCTCGCCGTAATCGTCAAACTCCCCAGCTGTCGTTCAACGGCCCTCGAAGCTTCTCGGGCGGCCCCAGAACTGGTATTGATACCGCTAGACGCTCTGAGCAGGTCGCTTCCATGCGTCGAGTTGTTTCTACAGGAGCAGGACGAGTTCGCAAGTCGTCTGCGTCTGCTGCCACACCACGCAGCCCCTTTTCCCAAAGAAATCGCTCACCAATGGCCCCTGGTTCAGCGGCGCCGCCCACGCCAAACACCCCCGTCGTCACAGAGGTACAAAACGCCAACCGAGGCCTGTTCCCTCTGACTATCAAATACTCGTCGTCGGCTCTGATTCAAGATCCTACGTTGCGCACCCCGCCAACGACGCCTGCCTTTTTGGAGAACTTTGTGTTCGGTAACAATGGTACCTCCTACGCCATGGGCAACTTTGGCGCAAGATCATTTTCCGACGATCTTGACGCATCCATCCACGGAACCACAGCGGACTACGATGCCAGTATCAAGGCCTGTTCCAGCCAGCCCACAACCCCCATGTTTCCTTACCAAGTGGGTGCTGGTTACTTCTCCGGCTATGCAGACAACTCAGACTACAACTGGTCCTTTTCACCAAACAGTGGCGAGTCGGTACCGGAGTTTGCCATTCCCTATACCTCATCTATGAACATGCTTTGATTTTGGATAAGCAAGCAAAACGCTACCCAGAGCTGGATGTGCAAAGCCCGTCTCAGTTTCTTCTACATCTGGCTGAATGCCCACATTGCATGCCCTCGTTTGAAAATTGTGGCTGCAATTCTGTATATTATAAACAGCAGTGGCTGTTATTTCCCTTTGTTTATTCTTTCCTTTGTAAAGCTTGGTCTAGCGGTTAGCATATACATTAGCATGGGACTGTACTGTATGGGGAGCGGCATTTTGGATTCTACTTTTGCGTTATGGAAGCAGTTTTATGGTGGGGGACTTGGATTTTCCTTTGTTATGACTCTAGTACTACTGGATCCTGAATGATTGGTGCCTCCATTGGGGACATTGCTGTCCATGTTTGGCGCTCTGGCGTGGGATTGGGACTGAAATACCCCAGGGTTAGAAGTGATTGGTAGTAGGACGAGATAACTACGCATGCTACGTGGCCTTTTTGGCAGTTGAATAATGGCAAAATACCTATGATGTCTATACCCAGTGCAGTATCAATAAGCTTCCTCTTCTGTGTGTATGTAGTATCATTCCCGATCTCGGCGCTTACTGACCAACATAGACTCGGCGTTGTAAATTAGAACAGGCAGGTAGATACCTACTTGTAGACATATCGCCAGTTACACACACAAGGTAGGTTTCTATATATCGACCCTCGCATTTGATGCACTCCACTACTAAGCTGCCTACCTAGTATCCAGATGCTTTACCTATAGTACCTAGTAGGTAGGTGACAATACTAGACCTTGGGCTGCTAGGTCGGCTGATAACCGCAGTCTCAAAGTCAATCGGAAATACAGCCAATCAGTGACTTTCCAGTTGATAGCCACCACGAGCTGAGTCTCGTTCAACGGCTTGTGAAAAGGTTTGCGCCACTGGGAACGGCTGAACGACCTCATCAAATCAAGTTTCAGACTACTAGGTGCTAAACAGAGTTGGCATGCATCCAACTTTGTACATGAGAAAATGCGAGTTGGAAAAAAGGGTGTGAATTTACAGCTTCCAGGGCCAGGGTTACAGGTTACATGGGTGCAGAAAATAGGTAGATGAAGAGAAAAAAAAAGAAAGGAAAATCAAGGTGTCAGTCCAACGACGTCACAGCCTTATCCTTAGCCTCTGTTTAGCGAAGAGCACGTAACGCGCTTTGCAGCAGCCCCACCTCTTCCCATTGAAGAAAGGGCAGAACAACATCCCTTCAATAAGGCGTCTGAGAAGCGATCGAGGCTCCCTTTTTGCGTGTTTCTGGCCGTCTCTTTATTGCATTTCCTTTCTCTGCTCCCTTATAAGCTTGCTTGCTCCTTTGATAATGCCAGATCGTGAATGATTGCCAGCTCTCCATGTCCTCGTCCGCGTTCCTCGACGCCTTTGAAGACGCGTCGCGTGCGCGGTCCGGCATCTTGACGCCCACTTCCGAAGGCAGCTTGAATCGCCAAGATGAAGCTTCTTCGCCGCGCCGCGATGCGAGGAAGTCGGGAATGGCCGTCACCATGGAGCAGCTGCTCAAGCCATCAATTGCTGTAAAGGTGAATCAAGTCCCCCCCCCCCCCCGAATCTTGCGCCCGCTGCGTTTGCTCACTGCTCTTTGGCTTTCCATAGCCACATCCACCTAATTTGCATATCCCGCCCCGCGTGCTGCACCCGTTGATGCTTCTGCCTCGCGAACACCTGCCGCTGGCGTATATGGACTTTTCAGCTTCCAACGGCGATTTCCCCCAGTCTCGGTTTTACGAATCCTACATCCATATCCTCGATCTCGAAAGTCGGCTGGGCCCCGCGCCCATTGTGCTCATCGCGCGCAATGAATTGAGGGGTACCACCTACGCCCTGGAGCGACAGTCTAATGGACTGTACGTGCTTTGCAAGCTGGGGTCATGGGCGGACTTGGAAAGCCTGGCGCAAAATGCCACGGCCGTCAGATATGAGCGCCTTTCTCCCGTGAAGACAGAACGAGTCGAGCGCCCCGATATCGAAGCACTTACAACCCCTCAGCTGCATGTCGAACAGAAGAAGAAGAGGGCTGCCATCGAAGCCATCCAGTCTCAAATGAGGAAGCGTGTAAGATCCCAGTCTGTTTCGACTGTTGGAATTTTGACCAAAGAAGAAGAATCACTGGAACCCGAATCATTGCTGTCACAGCTACCATCACCCGATATGAGTTTAGAGCAAGTTCCGCTGCCGGGATCTGAGGACCAAGTCAACCCCGCCCCCGTTGTCCAGGATGCAGATGATATTTTTGACAGCATCAGAACTCATTATTTCGATGCGCTGTACAAATCCATGGTAGGTCGCATATATGTATAGAGCTCTAGTACTGTTGATGGTTGCTCACACGGACGCAGGGATCCCTTGCGTACTTTGCCAAAGGACCTCTATCACGAGCTCGGTCGACTTTCCACTTGGATTTGGAATCGAACCTGGACACGGCCGATCTGATCGAATTCTTGAAGAGTCTCATTCTCACAACCGTCCAGATCGACAAAAAGTATCGCGAAACAATTCCTGAGATTATCACCAAGCTAAAGGACCGGATTGAGAGTTCTGATGAAGGTCGCAAGCGCAAGCGAAAGCCCAAGAAGATGAAGCTTGGCAAGAGTGGACTATATCCGCTGGAGGATGAAAGCGTTATGCGGTGGTGGGCTGCGAACAAGCCGGAGCCAAATGATGAGGCTGCCACCACCTCGTCACAAGTCAAGTCTCATGTTTCCATCCTACGAACCAGGGAGACCAAGCTGCAAATGATCCTCATCATGGAGATTCTTGCCCTGGAACCTCTCAAAGCTGCTGGTGAAAGCGGCGAGGCGATGCTGCCTACTCTACCTGGAGCTGCCGATTCTGGAGACCTGCTGGAGAATGCCCTGCACCCTCAACCAAAGAAGAGAAACAAGCACAATCTTCCAGTGCTGCTGGATGTTCACGCCGATCGGCTAACTATCTGGCAATCAACGGCGAGTGATGAACAGCTGTTGCTTGAAGATGCACCATCTTTGCAAACGCCGCTGGATGGCAGCCTCGAAAAGAAGGCATCGTCCGAACCTCTGAGAGACTTTTGCGTTGATGTTATTGTACCTTTGTAAGATTTGACATCAACCCCTTGATATATAGGTGGACACTGACCCTCAACTAGCTTTTCTGCACGCTTGCCTGATCTTTGCGACTCAATCAACCGGAAACTTGGAGGTCCTGTGATTATAGCGCCGGCAAAGTCCAGGGCTATGAAGAAGCCCTCAGGCCTGCGAGACCAGAGGCCGGGTGCTGCAGCTAAGCGACCTCAACCCCCGAACGCTCGCAAGACGTTACAGCGCGCCCTCTCTACAGAACAGCAGAATCGAAGAAGTATTTCGAGGGGTCCCAGTAATGCCATTGCTCTTTTGCGATCAGCCACCTCTACCACCCTTCCGACTGTCAAGCGGGAGAGCTTGGATTTGTCGGGACCCATGTCATTGCTTCCCGACTCTCAGAGAAGGGCCCATTCCTTGTCCCGAAGCAGCAGCATGAACAACCTGTTTGATGCTAGAGCTAGTAAAAAGGCTGAGGTGGATGCTGAGCTTAAGGAGGCCATTTCAGCCTTGAGGAAGCCCAACCGAGAGGTTGTAAGCAAGGCAATGGCCCAAGCAGCAGATGAGCGTAGAACGTCGGCCAATTTGGTCACCAAGAGTAATTCAACTCCCCCTCAACTTGCAACACAAAGAAAGTGCTAATGAACTGTTTCAGAGCTGAAAAGGGCACCCCCGAGAAGCACTCCGGCTTCAACTGTCCAGGTCAAGGCCACACCGGCAAACAATCGGTTCAAGAACATGATGCCAGCCAAGCAGGCAGAGGGCCAAAAATTCGAGAGTTTTGACGAATTAATCCCCCCATCTAGTCGGAGATAGTACGTGCCAGCCTTTGTTCCATCTATCCAAAAAGGACCCCGAACTGGGCTTTGCATGCGATTTAACCTCCGTTGCAGGCTGCGTTGTTGGTGCCGCCCCCGATGGTGTGGATTTGGAGAGCCCCATCTATTTGAGACACCTCTTGGGATCCCACCTTGCCCAATACTTGCGGCTCAGGTTGGAACAGGACTTTGGCTACACATCAACGTGTGGTATCTCTACAAACAAGCTTCTAAGTAAACTTGTTGGCAGCAAGAACAAGCCGCAGAATCAGACAACGCTGCTTGCAATGACTGATGACGATATCGTTAACTTTGTAGATGGATACAAGCTTCGCACCATCCCAGGAATGGGATCCAAGATCACGCACCTTTTGGAATCCCACATCTTGTCCAAGGAACTCGATCAGGACCTTGGCCCCTTTGATTCTCTGGTTACTGTACGGGAAGCCCGTCTCCATCCATCCGTTACGCCATCCTTTCTAGAGACCCTTTTGGGCGGTCCAGGGGCCGAGAGAGGCATCGGACCTCGAGTTTGGGGGTTTCTCCACGGCGTGGATCCCACTGAAGTCAAGGAAGCCACCGATGTACCGTCACAGATTAGCATTGAAGACACCTACAAGGGCCTTGAAACGGTGCCCAGAATAACGGAAGAGCTTCACAAGCTGTCCTGTTCTCTCATCCGAAGAATGAGGGTCGATCTCTCTATCCTAGACGATGGTTCCGACATCCCAGGCAGTCGCAAGTGGATTGCTCGGCCAAGGACGCTTCGCCTCTCGATTCGATCGTGGCCAAAGTCCGATGCCCCCCCGCCTCAGAACTTTGGTCGCGTGTCTCGGTCGGGACCGTTGCCGAGCTTTGTGTTTGATCTCAAGGCTGACATTGATGAGATCGCCCAGCAGCTAGTCGCAGAAGCGCTGCTACCATTGCTTCGCCGCCTACAGAATGAAAAGGGTCAAACGTGGAACCTGCAGCTGATGAACATCTGTGCCGCAAACATGGTTGCCGGAGCTACTGGCGACAAGATGGGAGCGGGACGGGACATTGCAACCATGTTTAAGAGGCAAGATGAAGTGCTCGCTCCATGGAAAATTACGTCTGACGTTGTTGACGAGAATGATCAAATTATGGAAAATGAAACGGAGAGCCCCGTGCCTGAAGATTCTGATTCTGACACTGACATTTCCTGGGAGGCTACGGACAATTCAATATGCGCTACCTGTGGTCATTCAATACCTTCGTTTGCCCTCGCCGCCCACTCGCGATATCATGAATTAGGCGAATGAGCCACGCCAGTTACATGTGGAACATGTTGCTGTCGATATGCGCAGAGAACATTCCATGGGGGCGCATACATTTATCTGGTTGCCTTTTTGAGCAAACGCTTGAGAAGCAACTCGAACCGTACCAGCTAGGCGGAATTGATGAAGCCGTCTCCTTTGTACCTTGTGTCACCGGCCAAGGTCGATGGAGGTTTCTGCGCAGCACACACACTCTCAAGGGTTTCGTAAGTAAAGTGGCTTGGGTGGTGTAACACGGATACCTTTACAATCATATTAGGCAATATGGATCAGGGACGGTGAAGGGGGCACTGCTTTAAAACGGCGTTGCTGTATAAAGTCCTGCATGTCAAGTTCCTTGCAAGGTCTGACCTTTTGAACAAACCTTTGTAGATTAAGTATATATGTCAGTTCATACCCAAAAGCTCGGGTTGGCAAACAGAATGATGATGAGACACCTTCGTTTCCGTCATGTTTGTGGACGGATAGACGTTGTGTCTGTGCCACGTTTGAGGTGTCCCGTTGTCAGACCAAAGCTTGATTGCCTTGCCACTTTAGTGCGTTGACATGTAGATGTTTTCCAGCGAGAGCGAGAGAGAGAAAGATTTCGATGCCACGATATGCCAGCGACGCATCTCTCGCATCTCTCAGAGGCGGCTGGCCGCGAGTAAGCTTAACTTGATGCTCTGGCTGGCGGCATGACATTTGTTGGGGCGGCGGTATTCCTGTGCGGCGGATATGCACATACTCAACAGACATGGAAGAGATATTGATTCTGTTTGCTAGGAGTCTCGAAATCCAGCAGCTCCTTCAGTTTCGCCTCAAGATGCCGATTCAAATGTCCCTATAAGCCTCACTATGGGTCTTTGTTGTCTACTCCTTTCCTACATCTTTCTCTACTTTGTCCTCTTCTCTTTCATGCAATCTTTCCCCCCTTCTCTTCCCACTTATATAGGTTCGGCACCTCATCGAAACACGGGAGTAACTTGTTGCTCGGCCACGCAGACCAAGGCGACGGCTCCAAACATGCAGCGGCCAGCATGGGACGCGCAGCCGCTGCAGACGCAATGCGGATTCTTGGGTAGCCGGAGCTCTGGCAGCTTCGCCTTGTCGCCCTTTGCACCGCCTTGTGATCTTTTCGCCTTTGTCCTCCGCCGGCGATTGCATTGCCTTTGTCATGGTGAGCTTTGTCCTTTGTTGTCCTCTTTTATCATGCTGATACTATTGCTGTTGTAGCTGCGTTGCGGCTGTTTACTGTCAAGGTACCAAGTGTAGTAGTTTGTTGACCCAGAGTACAAAGGGAAGTGAAGCCGTTTCATGGTCTTTTTACATCCCGCTACCGTACGTGATGCAGTGACTTTGCCTTTGTTTGCCCTTTACCCTCCCATATTTCCCTGCGGCTGTGTTTATTTGTTGCTTCTAGCCCTTTCGACTGTAGACGGGCGTTCAACGTTTGTATTACAGTGCATTGAGAGGATAATCCTTTTACCACTTTGTTCCTCTGTTCCCTCTTCCCTTCTTTGTTTCTTCTCTTCTTCTTCTTCCTTCCTTTGTTTTTTTTTGTTTTCCACCTCCTTCCCTCCCTCCCTCTTTCTCTCTCACTCATCTCCGTTCTGCTCCTTCCCTCAATGACTTGCATGCATGAATCTGCTCCTGCCCTCCGTTTCGGAAGCGACGACTGGCAGCCACCTGGCGGCCGGCCAGTCCCAAATTCACCAGCGTTCCTTCCCACGGCCTTTTCGGCTCACCTTCTTTTCACCTTCTGTTTGTTTCATCTCCATTCCTTGTCCTCACTTCTTCCATCTTCTGATTCTTCTCCTCTCCTCTCTTCTTCTCTCAACTCGCACATCCACTCAGTCCTGATCCTCCCCCTTCTCTCTATCCCGGGTTGATATGCCTGTTACTTCTTCAGACACATCACAGCTTCATCTCCTCTCGCAGAATCAGGCCTCTTTGATTGCTATTTCTACCGTTACCACGAACTGGTATTTCGTCTGGCCATCCTCACTGGCAGTCACCCCGAATCCCATCATCTACTACTCAACTGCTCGGGAGCTTGTTTACCAGAGATCTGCATCCAGCCTTTCAGACCTCAATAGCCCAGTCTCTTAACGTAAACGGGCTGTCGAATCAACCCATCATTCTCTTAGCGGACATTCAAGAAGTAGACACCGAATTTTGACACAGCACGATACTTCATTTTCCTGAAGAAAAGCCCTGCTCAGGCGAACCAAAACGTTCATCATGGCTCGGGGACGTGGAGGCGGCAATCATAGCCAACGCCGCGTAGTCGACTTGACCGGTATTATCTCCTTGGCTGAGAAGAATGATTTGGAGACTTTGGTCAAAGCTATTACAGACAGAATTGCCAGAGATATCAGCAACATCTTTGACTCTCCTCCCGTTGTCCCGATTCAAGGCGACCACAGTCATCACCATTGGCTTTTGCTCCCCCTGTTGCATCACAAACAGAATAGGTCGGCATCCCATCCGTTCATGGGCTTGAGACACGCCAATTCATCAAATCCTTATGACAAGGCTCGAGAAATCATTGAAAAGGAAGAAAAGGTGGCTATGACTCCACAACTACGCGAGTTGAAAAAGGAGGCCTTGAACTTCTTCGAAAAATGGCAATCAGCTCTTATGCAACGGGTCAAGGATATTGCTGTCAATGATCAGCAATACTTCCAGGGAAGTTCTCGTGGTCGTGGTCGTGGACTGAGAGGAGCACCTCGCGGGCGAGGCGGAGGTGGAGGCGGCCGTGGTGGGGGAATAACACGCTCCCAGACTCTAGCAACAGGTTTGACGAACCTCTCCCAGCTTCCCATCTTCTCCAACTATACGCGGGGAGAAATTTTGCACACTAACAATCTTTTAGGACCGCCTCGTGCACCCTCAAACTACGTGGATCGTGATTTGGCTGCTCGTTATCCCCCTATTCCGAACACGCTATGGACTCTAGATATGAATAAGCGCAAATTGCTGCTGCAGATCGTCTTCTTTATCATGTTATCCATGCAAGAGTACACGGCAAACTCGAGACAGCTCCTTCTAGGCCTCACGACTTCCTTGAACCTCCCACCCAAGGTGTATCAAGAGGAAGAACTGCGCCTTGCTCGAGGATTGGCCAAGGCGGCTCTTGATCAGGCCAAGGCGGCTTCTAACCTTTCTCCGGAGGATGCTATCAACCAAAAGTCTGAAGAATCGAAGAGCGCACGACGTTGGAAAGTTGGATTGGGAGGCAATTCAGGAAAGCTTGCTGCTCCAAAGCTTGCTGCCTCCCTCATTGACGTCGGTATTGGTACCGCACATGAGGGCCTTGGCCTCACCTCCTCTGCCGCTGCAAGCCTATTGGGTACAATGGCAGAAAACACAACCGCAATGGGTGCTCTTTTCGGTATAAGTTCTTCGAAACCGACAGCCAAGATGATGGAATCTTTTGCCCGCGAGATTCAAGACTTTGCATTTATCCCCCTTCACGGTGTGGATGGCTCCGAGTATCGCGATGCTCTAGAGATCCCGGCGGAGAATCGTAGGCTCTGCCTTACAATTGCTCTGAGCGGATTTCTTCTCGAAGATGAAGACATCACCAAAAACTGGCGTTGTCTTGGCCGCTTTACGGAGTCTTTTGTCACACGATGGGAGGTTGCAGCTCTTACCAATTTTGGCAACTCTCTCGAGACCGTGATAAAGAGCAAGGGTTGGAGCAAGGGGCAGGTAGAGATTAAAGCTCGCACAAGTAAGTGGAATTGGGTTGTTTGAACAGAGTATGAACTCTCAATATTGACATGAATGTGCAGTCTTCTCAAGCCTCATCGATTCCACCTGGCCAGTTGACCTCCTCAGAGCAAGCAAGATTATGGACAATCCTTGGAGTGTTGGAATGGTAAGAGCCGAGAAGGCTGGTGCTGTCCTTGCTGACGCCATTATGCGACAAAAATTCCAGGGAGACAGGCCAGTTTCATTGGCTGGATACAGTCTTGGGGCCCGAGCCATATACGCATGCCTCATGGTGTTGGCAGAGCGCCGACAGTTTGGAATCGTCGACTCAGTCATCCTCATGGGTACCCCAGCGCCATCGGAAAGCCGAGTGTGGCTGACGCTCAAGAGCGTTGTGTGCGGTCGCTTGATCAACGTCTACTCAGAGCACGACTATATCCTGGGGTTTGTATATCGAACCTCCAATATTCAATTCGGTGTCGCTGGCTTGCAGGAAATCCAGGGGGCAGATGGTGTCGAGAACTACAGAGTGCGTAGCCTTCCTCGAGGCCATCTTAGTTACCAAAGCCAGGTGAGTCAGATTTTGAAGAATGTCGGCTGGGATGATGTCAGGACGGATGTTGTCAAGGTGGGAAAATGAAGTGTATCAAAATACGCAAAGTTGGAGTTTGTTGCTTGTTCAGCCACGTACTTTTACCAGATTATCACCAGACTCGAACGGAGAGTTGTGTGTGTTTTCAGAGTTGGGGAGAAGGACTCTGTATCGTTGGTGTTTGAACCCCGAGCTTTTTTTATCTGGTCAGATGCGGTGTGAATAGCTTTCTGGTGGAGTGTTTGTGTATTTATTTAGCTATTATGATTCAGCCAACTTTGCTACTGTCTATACGATTCATCTTTTCTTAGGTAACGACCTTGATTCTGTTTACTCTGTTTGTGTACATGTTCCAGTTCTATTCCACAGCATGAGCCATCTATAGGTCAATATCAAGAAGTCAGCAAGTTGAGTGCACGGGCAAACACAAGACACAATCCGTCAAAGACGGTCAAGTAAAAACGAATCAAAAAATAGTCCAATTAACAAAGAGCTCCCGTGCCAGAAAAAAAAAATTGCTTGTTCTAAAAAAAAATAAGAAAAAAAAACGAGTTTCCCATCCCGTTTAGGTCAACCAGTTCAGAAAAAAAAAAACCAACACAAATTTGGTTTTTTTCTTGTATATGCCATCGTATGCCTCTCTCCTTCACCTACTATGAAAAAAAGAGAAAAAATTCCATGCATGCATGCCCGTTGCTTCTTCTTTTTTCTTTTTACAGTTTGAAAAAAAAAAATCTCTTGACCCCCCCCTTCTTCCTCCTTTCCTCCCCTGTTCGCGAGTATGTTGTGACTTTCGACAATAGATTACATCGATGCGTAGTGATTTTATTATACATTTGAAGGTTTCATCTTGCTTCTCATCCACATCGCCGTTTTTCTCTCACTCTCTCTCACTCTCCTTTTCAATGCAAAGTTTCGCCCACTTCTTCTTTTTCACTTTAAAAAAAAAGCCAAGAAAGAAAAGGGGGAAAATCTCATATAGGCGTGCCACCGAGCATGTTTGGAACTTGCTTGCGAGCAACTCCCTTGGGACCGCGCGGCTCGACACGGGGAACGCCCTGAATGGTGCGAGGCTCGCGCATGAGCGACCTGTCGAGGCGAGCCGGCATCCGGGTCACAATGCTGTGATATTCGCCCGGGAAGTTGCCCTTGGGCAGAGGCACAGAGGCCGTGCGCCAAATGTGCTCCGAAGTATCGCTAAGATAGGGGGGGATCTTGCCGTTGCTGCCGCTGCTGGACGCGCTGCTGCCGCTACGGCCTGACGGCGAGAGCCCCCATGAGTTGGTACCGCCGTTGCCACGAAGCGTAGACAGCCTGGACAAGCTCGAAGGCAGACCCGTGCGTCCACGGGCCTTTTTAGCCATAATGATCTCGTCAAAGAGCCGGATTTCAGGCTCAGAGGCAAGCTTGCTTTCTCTGTCATGGATGAATTCATTGAACGCTGTGGAACTTGATTAGCAGCTGCCACGACAGTGTAGTAAAGGAATGGAACAAAAACATACCTTGCGTCTCCCGCATCATTGTAACATACTCCTGCTGATCATAGGGGAGACTCTTGATAAACCCATCCATGTCAAAGGCATACAACTGGCCACCATTCTTCTGCTGCTTTGATGGTTTGCCCAGGTATTTGCGGTATGTATACAACAAGCTTGCAAGGCACCGCACAAACGCCGCTCGGACACGGTCGGCGTGGAAAGCCTCGGTACACACCAGGGATACGAAGCCCAGGCATCTACCGTGAGCCACGGTCTTACAGGCCCCGCACTTGTAAAATCCATCGCCTTCGGACCTCTCTTCGCAAATTGTGCAGACGGATGCGGTGTCCTTGGGGTTCCAGTTGAAGCAGTGCCCCTCTACCCAAACCGTCGTATCAGTGTTACTGACTGGCTGAATCTGCATGTTGGGCATAATAGTTGAGGCCGCCAAAGTCGAGGCCGCATACGTCGATGGAGCGTAGCCTCCTCCAAAAGACGACTGAGAATCCAAAGTTGAGATGGATAGGTTTGTCTGATGGCCGTTGAGGAAGGGGAGGCTAGGGCGGTGGACGGCTTGGTGCTTGTCGACGCCAAAAGAGGAGCTTCGTCGGCCCTTGTCTTCTCCAAAATGCCCAGATCGCTTCTCCCGAAGTGTCGCGGTCAAGGCGAATCCCGAATCACTACGCGAGACCGGGGTAGACGGCATGGGAGGGAACTTCATGGATACTGGGGATACGGAGGATTGAGGGCTGGTGTGATTCGACTTGCTCGTCCCTGGTCGATCGGATTTGCCATTGTCCACCATGGACACAGAAAATCCGTTAAAGACTGGGGGTAATAGCTCAGTTGGGGGGTCGGGATCCGCGAAGCTAGACGAATTCTGAGACACCCATTTGCCGAGAGTTGAAGGCGGAGCAACGCTTGTGAACAGAGATGCGTTTTCCGATGAGAAGGAATCATACGGGAAAGCCTCCATTGCGTAAGGGGGAGGTCCTGTGGTAACACCGTATCGAAGCTTGTGCGGAGCCGCAACCTGCAGCAAAGACATCAGCTTCCTACGATGCTGTCGTGGTAGGCGGTTGGGCTGAGACGTAGCATCGATGGTGTCCTTGTCGAGATCAACCAGGACATAATCATCGTCTGGGAGATCAATTCGCTCATAACGGCGCTCCACGCCAACAATATATGGGCAGGGGGCATCAAGAGCAGAGATGAGCCTGGCGGGCAGTATAGGGATAAAGATGCTTGCCCATTTTAGAGGGTACAGGAGGTTTGCGAGAGCATGGCAGGCCAGGTGCAGCATGCTGGTGTGAGAGGAGAGGAAGATGATGCGAGATTCAGACATGGCGTATTCAAACAGCGCGACAATGTTCTCGAGGGAAAGGCATCTGAATAGAGCGTAGATATCAATGGTCCTAGAGCCGGGAATCTCGTTGACCGCTTCTTTGCGGGAGAAGAGGCGCAGCTCACGCACGCCAATCTCGACTTGAGTCTTGGAGCCCAGTGGGCTAAAAGCCTCGGTACACAGATTGACGACATACTGTTCCAGAGGCTGCCATCGGCCGACTTTGGGAGAGCTTGGAGGGATCCTGAGGACGGCGCCGTCGGTCATGGGAACAACAATCGCCTTGAGCCATTCCTTCCAGAATGCCATGTTTGCAGGATCTCTGCCCAGAATACCATACGCGCGAGGAGCCCAGAGACCAGTCTCGCCAGTCGTAAGGCCCTCGATTCTGGAGGCTGCACCGTGTCTCAGGGGCCTAAGCATGTCTGTCATGAGGGTAATCTTTTCCTCGACGCCGCCGATCTCATCCTCGAGCCTATCGCGGGCCGGGGTGCCTGAGGGAATCGTCCCAAGCTTAGCCAAGAGCTGCGACAAGTGCGATCGCTCGCTGGCGAGGCGCACACCCAGGCTTGCGGCCAGCTCTCGCTCCTCGTTGGACATGTGGCTCTGTCGCCAGTCCTCGCATTTGTTCTCCACCACCTCGGCCACATCGGCAGGCAGTGCTGTCCACACAATGAGTGTAATGCCGTACAACTTGGAGTTGTCGTCGGATGTCATTGTGAAGCCATGCCAGGTAGACCTCGGCCGATCATCGGACGAGACAATCTGAACATCGTTGGGGAAGGCGAACATGGGCACGTAGTCGGGGAACTTGCCTCGTCGAGCGACCTCGTCGGTAGCAGTCTTGGGTGGATACCGGTCCAGGAGCATAGGCTCGAAGCGTCTCTTGAGGGGATGCATATCGGGATCGGTATTCGAAAGGCTCGGGAGGGGGGATCACCGAGTTATAGTTACTAAGTCGTCTCGTGGTACGTATTGAAGCTATAATGGGGTCTAGTTAGACGTGGCCTTCAAGTTATACACGATAGGGGAGAGGGAGAGAAGGGGAAAAGGCACTCACGAGCTCTTTGTGACATGGGTCTGGCAACGCTGGGCTGCTTCCGCAGGCTGTTCATGTCCCTAAAGCTGATCTTGCGGCGGATGCTACCCTTGATGCTCCTCAGAGGACTGACCCTTCCGCTGGGTTCAGCCTCGTCGGCACGGATGCGCTCAGCCCGAGGGTTTACCATGGGCGCTCGTGCCTGTGTCTTCGCGCCAGCGCTGAAGGAAAGATCCTCGAGGAAGTTTTCCCTTTCCGCAGCGAACTTGAGAAGCGCCTTGTCGAAATCAAAGTCGCCCATGAGGCCCAATAGCCCGCCCATCGAACCGAAATCGCCAACGCCATCGCCGTTAAGGATGCCGTTGCCATTGCCAATACCTGGCTTGGCCTTTATGGTGGCACTGCTCCTGTTGCTACTTGTATTGCCATCATCCTCCTCGATGGTCTGGACGGAGTTTCGGCCGTCCAAAGAGAGCTTGGAGAAACGGTTGGCAGAATTCTGGCGAGAGTGGCGGGCGGCGCTTGGCTTGGTGTGGTTGCTAGCAGCGTCCTCCTCGTCTTCGGGCTCTCCATCCTCGACGATGGTGGTCGTCTCGGTGGAATGGGTCACTGGCGGCAAGGACTCATCGTAAATCACGGCCTCTATGCCGGCGATCCAGAAGTATTCCGCCAGGGGAGTCGATGAGCCCTCCATGTCATGTCAATAGTTGAACCCCCTTACCGTCAGATACGGCGATTGCAGCTTCGACGAATGTGCAGTTGCAGCCCCTCAGTGGCCTTGCACTTTGGTTTGGCTTGTCTTTGTCTCCTGTGCCAACGCTCAATATTTTGGTTTTTTTTTCCTTTTCGTTTCGGCTCAGCAACGTGCAGTCGGTGAACGGCGCGTGGCACGTTGGATGCTGCAAGAAAGTCGAGTAGGGGCACGGCAGGACAGGGGCATGGAGCCTGTTTGACGGTAGGTGGCATCGCTGCCGCCACCAAAGCTGTGAAACAGCTACGAGTACGCACCAAGACACGGGCAAGGACGCTGCCTCCTATTTCTATTGATTGGACCGTATGGCGGATTTCAGATCAGGGAGAAGGAAGAGCGACAAAAGGGCGACGTCGACCTGGAGGAGAATTGTCGTGAAATTGGACTGGGGGAAAAAGGCGCCGTGGGAGGGGGGGGGGGGGTTTCGTGAGCCCCTTTGGCTTTTTGGTGCTGCAGAGCTCGATGCCTCGACCTCGATTGTTTTCCAGGATGCTCCTGGTCCCGCAAGCGATTCAAACGCCACAGCGCAGCACTGGGTTGCCAGCTCTGGTCGACCCGGCGAACGAATGCATTCGCAGCGCAACAGGAGGATCTGCTGGAGCGGTGCGCAGTGCAGTGCAGTGCAGTGCAGTGCAGAGAGCGGACTGCGGAATGCGAACTGCGAAAGACTCGAGGGGATTAAGGTGGTCGAAAGGGGAGGAAAAGGGTCGCGCAAAGCCCCCCGGCATGGCATGGCATGGCTACGGGGCACAGGTACAGGCACAGGTACAGGTACGGGGCACGGGCACAGGGACGGGTGCCCGTACAGGCACTACAGTGGGCTTGTAGGGACTGGCCTGGGGGAGTTTGGGGGCGCCAGCCGGTTTGGCACCGATCTGCGCCGGCGCTTGTTGCAGCCATCGACAAGCGAAAAAAAAAAAGGTGCAGCCAGGGAATCGCAGGTACCGCTACCTTGTGTCCAGCGCAGCAGCTGCCCCGTGCAAGCCACCTAGAAACAACAGGACATATGGATACTTTCAAGCTCCCTTCGTTTGTGGTTCATGTTTACTTGTGCTCTGCTCAGGGAATAATATCGCATCCATCCATCCAATTTGATCCCGCCCGTTTCAAGCCAGAGCCAATGGAGGGCCGTGACTGGACATTTGGGGACTTTGGCCGCATCAAATGGCTGCCATCCTTTTCATGATCCCAAGCAACAAACCGACTGGATTCTTCAAGCACCTGTAATCTGTAGCGTATAGGTGCGAGAGCTTGCAGGGGTCTGGGCCAAGGTACAGGTACAGTTACGGAGCGCTGGATCCAAACGGTACTAAAATGGCAAAACCTGTAAGGTACCAGGTACTGGCCGTAGCGTGCGAGTTGCGGAAGCAAGCCACCCCGTCGAGCCGTATGGGCAGCCAACGCCCTACCCAAGGGAACGTTGAATCGACGGCACTCCAAGGCGTCGGGTAGCCGCTACATTGGCGACAAGTACAAGACATGGCACTGCGAGGAATGATGGCTGCGTCCATGGCACCAAACTCCAGCCCGGCTTGAACGATGAACAAGCTGCATCCCAAGTATTCAAGTACCAGTACCAGCACGAATGGAACGCTTGCAGGTCGCGTTCCGCTGCCCTCGCGCACACTCACCTACTAGTTTGGGCTTCCACGCACGGGTCACGCATCTCGCAGAAGCAGCGGCAGAAAAAGCATCAATTGGATGGAGCAGCCACAGGGATCAAGCAAACATTAGTCCTTGTAAGCATTATAATTGGGCGCTGCCGGGTTTGGCAGTACGTAGAGGTACCTACTGTGCTTGCACGAGAGGAGGATGGTCGTCGCTGGTAGGGGTAGGTGCCGTATGTTGGTTCCTGTACTCCGTCCACCCAACTCCGTTATTCGTCCCGGTGCTGATGGAAAACGCCCACGGATTACAGAAACAGGGTTTCAAGTCAGTCACCGTGCATCGTCTTCCGGACCTGTTGGCCAGTCGCATCAGTGCTCCAGCATGGCCGCATTTTCTTTGCATCGGGTGCAGGACGGCGGCAGGCGATGACGTTTTCTCCTACTCACAAATCCGTCCAGGATCGGGGTGTTGAACGGCGTGTTGTCGCATTCAATGTCAGCAGGAGAGTCGAGAAACCAACTGACTGCAGGATCTACTCGTATGCCCACCTGGTGTCTTATACCCGTTGCAGGGCGTTATACGAAGCTGAAGACCGCCGGTTCGGAGCAAGTGATGGAGATGGTGAACGAGTGCGTGGACCTCTGGCAGGCAGGTACTCAAAGGTACAGTTACAATTCCGTTACAAGGCATCCATCTTCCTTGGGTACACTACAAGTAAGGCACTGAGGAGGTGTCTGGTGCTAATGCATGCGGGTTAGAGAAGAGGATGGGCAAAGATACGAGTCACAAAGAAGAAGACCTCGAGGTTTCCGCTCCTACGGCAAGTACTGCATCCGGTACCAATACCTCAATGTCAAAGCGCCCTACAAACTGCGGTGCAGTCGAGGTTAGGTTCAGAGGTGCCGTTTTTTACCTGTTCCATCCTCTCCAACCGCCCCCGAAAACAAACGGCCGGCATTGATGTCTCTTCTCCCGGACAGGCAGCGGAAACATTGCCGGCCCTAAGCTCATACTATCAATGTCCAGGCAGCTCGTGCTAAGCTGATTAGAGATGCTGCTAGGTTTAGTAGCTGGCGTTACACAAGGTCGATATGCGAAAAATCTACAGCATCAATGCTAATACTAATTCCCAAGCGCAATCGCCACAGGCACAGTGTGTGCTGCAGAACTTGAAAACAACAGAATCGGACGGCCAGTCGTTGGGCAGTCCCCGGTCAACTGGCCAAGTGATGGCTATCGGGAGGTGTGTCTGCCTCTGCAGTTGTGCGCTGGTCGACTGGTAAGCAGCAATCCTACCACAGTCTCCCCCCCAGACTTGAAAGGGTGATCCGAGAGCCAATCTCGAGCTCCATAATCGATGCTCCATGACTTGCATGCCTCATGTATGCGCATGTACAAGTACGGAGTAAGCTGCTGTGGACACTCCGTGGGCTAGCACAACTCCGCCTCCTCTCAGAACGAGAGGCATAGCAACCACTTTCATCAGGCGGCAGAGACGATCAACAGGCGATGGAGCGTGCATCTTCTACGAGTACGCGTTCTCGGGACAGCACAATCGTCTCTTCCCGCGCCCTGTGATGTGCCTCTTGAGAGATTGCAGACAGCCCAAGCTTCCAGAACCAGAGCCGGAATTCGTCTCCCAACCTCTGGGAACCAGGCACCAAAAGCAGCAACCCAAGGCGTCAGGGATACCCCTGGCACATCTAGGGCGGTAGGCGCGCCTCGCGTCAACTGGCTCGTCGTCGGCCTTCTTCCTCTAGCGGCGGCTGATGACTCCTGGGGGGGGGGGGGGTGCTTGTAATATTTCGTACCTGTGCGGTACAGGATTATGATTGATCGATAATAAGATGGGCTCTCTCTCCTCTCACCGCAATCGCTCTGCTCTGCAGCCATCGCGGCGTTGAGCAGCACTCCTCCCTGCAGGCGATATTTACACACAGTCTCAAAGCACAAGGGGGGGGGGGGAAACCCCCTAAGAAGAAAGAAGAAAAGGCACTCTGATTGACTGAACGCTAGGTATCCTTTGGCCAGTTACATGTCTGTGTCTACATGTACTGTACCGTATGCAGCAGAGACCTCCTGTCGCCACTGAGATGCAGGTACAGCCACGCACGCGAGCGACAGCACCAAGCACTCGGACGACGCACATGGAAGCAATCAACCCAAAGCCCAACCTTGGCGGTCTCCCAACTAGCCCCTGGACAAGGTTGTTTGGCTCCGGCTGGGAAGCAGAAGCACGGGCCTGTGGAAGCAAGTGCTGCGCGAGTTCGCACTAAGGAGAACTAATCATATGGGATATGGGCGGAGGACTTCGTATACGGAACAAGATTCGTCTCCATGGAATTGGGGATACGGAGCACCTTGACATATGAGGGGAGGGCCCCTTTCTCCTCGAGCTGGCTAAATGGCTGGATACAGCTAGCTTTTTGGTCTTTGAACCGTCTTTCCGTCCTCGCCGCTCGAATCTTGTTTCCCCCCTTGGGCATCCTCACCACCGACCCCCTCTGAGGCTTGACCAACGCCAGACCGAGCAGCGACCGGCGGTGATATGTTACAGCCCATCTGGGAATCCTTTTGTGGTGCAAGTACGAGTACATGCTGCGTACGAGTGCAGGGGATGGCCACCCTTTGCAGATTTCAGCAGCCTACTTGGACAAATTGGTACGGCTGGGAGAAGGCAGCTGCAGGCCGTTTCAGGACACCCCACATATGATGTGTCACGATCTTAGCCAGCCACCCACTTGGACTGCTCAATCCAAATCGACCCTTGCTTTGTGATCAACCTGGATCACCGAATGTTATCGACGGTGACTGCAATCACGGGCCCGTTGCGGATGCCACCAGAACTCATATGATCACGACAGGCCACTTTAATGACGGGCAGGTGAATCAAACCAGCAGCTACGGAGCATCACTGAACATGCTGTCTCTACTTGCTGATCATATAGGTAGGCTGCTCTAGAGAAAATCTACATGTTCGTACTTGATCCTTCAAACGACCCCTCCAATTCATCCAACCAAACGTCGCCAGGGGACCAAGCAATCATATAACGCCACGCCTCTCAGCAGCTCTTACGTCAAGTCTTCAACCGGCCCAATTCGTTATAGAAGGCCAAACGCCGATCACATTGAACTTTTTTTTTTCTGTCAATCGTCTTCTTCAACTCGGCGCATTTGTACCCGATTGGCGGCTTCACATCACTCTGATCTGAATTACGCCCCCCGATTCAACCGTTCGAGTCTCCCTGATACCAACCATCATCACTCCTGCTTACATCTTCCCATTTGTCACCTTAAATGTCTCTAGATCAACGTATAATCCCCATTGAGCTTCAGCAAACCCTTCATATTGCCATTTACGTCAGCTACCCCATGCCCAACCATCTCATCCATTCCGCTGTAAGAATACATTCATACCCAGCAACAGAAGAAGAACTACTACCGAACTCCATATCCATTACTACCTACCTATCGTGCTACTAGTCTCTCCTTGTAAGGCACTATTTCACCCCTTAAATGTTGCAAGGGGGAGGGGAGAAGGACTGAGATGTGATACTGCCACTCGTACTTCGTACATTCGGAGTCTCAGGCACGAAAAATCGTTTTGCAGCCGCCATTCGCAACTTGTAAGAACTCGTATGATGTGCGTCGTCAGCATCGGACCACATGGCCTTGCATACACGACGTCTTGCCTGCCTATTAATAGATGGGCTCTCGTACTTTGGTCCTGTAGTGAGTAACGCTGGCGGGCGTATCCCTGAAATCATGAATAGGTAGGTGTTTTAGGTTAGCAGCTAGCGTTGGCTTTGGAGCGGCTTGGGGAACGCCAGTAATCACGGACCCTGCTTGACGGATATCACGCTGCTTGAGATGCATACATGCAATGGACTGTTAAAATAGCCTCTATAACAGTAACATTTATTTAAAGATGCTCTAGAATTACTGCTGTGAATACCCCCAGCCATGTCTGTCCTATATCGTCAACCGTACACTACCCACCCAGATAGATCCAGAGCTGACCTTGTCTCTACTGATAAGACGCCCAGTCGTTGTAGCACAGAATCCTGCCGAGTAACACTCATAAAATCCCTATCAATTACAGTCGTACTTGTGCGGGAAAAAAAACAGAGCGGAAACCCACACGCATATGCTGTGCTCCGGAGCCATCGGCTCTTGACTTTCTGTGATCCGGCGTCCTCGTATCCTAGCACGGCAGATGGCCGTCAGACCGGGCCATCGGGCTCTCATTGCCCCCCCCCCCTGTACTTGGCCGTGGCTTGGCCCCCCTCCTTCGTGAATCGTAAATCGTGTATCGTGATGCCTCTCCCCCCTTGCTCCAGTGCATGTCTATGAAACGCCATGCACTTCACCCAGCCACGCCATCAACTCGAGTTCGGTGGCCGAGTTGACGCTGGTCCGGTCCGTGAATCGGGAACGTTTCGACAAACGCTCTGTGATGGTCCTTGGCCTGGCTCGCCTCGGTGTCAACGAACAGCTTTCCCAGCTTCCCTTGCCTCTCATCGAACGGGAACCCGAGCACCAAGCTTGCCCGTTGACAAAAATCCGCGGCATCCCATCTCTCCTCTCCACCCAATGCCCAACACACCAAAGATCATTCTCCCGTCCGCCGTCAGCCGTGGGCCACTGTCTGCGCCCTTCTCCTGCACCAGGAAGCAAACCTGCTCAATCTCGCCCGGGTGCAACACCGGCTTCTTGTCCCCGTCCGAGCTCCAGTTGCAGTCGTGATAGCCCAGGCCCTCCTCCGTGTCCAGCACCACCTTTTCAAGCTGTATCACGTCCTCGCTGCAGTTTTCTAGCTGCGCCTCGAGGATCCATTTCTTGATGTTGCTTGCATCCGAGTGGAGGCCGCTAACCTTGGTCCTCACGATCAAGGACGCCTTGCATATAAACTGATAGAGCTTCCTAAACGTCCGCGTCCGTCCGCTCGTCTCTGTAGCCTCAGAGTAGCTCACCGTCACGGCCAACACATGATTGCCTTCCTCCTTTAAATCAAAGCCAACAATCTTCTGTAGCGTTCCTCCCGGCTCAAGGTCCACCCCTCCGGCGGGCGCCGCACCGTGTATGTTCGCAGGCCCAAGTTCAAGCTTCTGGGTGCCTCCCAGGCCAGGGGTCTTCATCTCAGCCTCGATGCGAACATCACGTATGCGCTTCGCCGCATCGGGGGGGAGATCATTGTTGGCGCAAAGGGTGCAGCTAAATGTTTCGCCCACGTAGGCCGAGCCGAACGATACCGGCAGGTTGAGAATCGGGCTGAGCAGGAAAGGGTCTGGGTTCGTATTCGAGCCAGAGTAGGCCAGTGAGGCGGGCGCCGGCTGCGATTTGGTGTTGGGAGGAGAGAATGGAGGATCTATCGGATACTGCGTCACGAGCGATGGCTGAGAGAGCCTGGCAATCGTCTAGGTGAGGAGCGATCCACTCAATTGACCAGCGTTGGATGCGTACCTGAGCACTTTGACAGAGACCGAGTGCGGCTCCTTTATAGGATCGTGAGAAGGGTACGCTTGGTGGCTCATTTCTCGCCTGGTTGCTTTATACTGGTCGGTTTATGAATGTTCGGGACGTCAGAATCAGGACAGGCGACCACGGATGCGGGACACCTTGCGCAGCTTGGCGCTGAGCTCCTTATCGATAAGGCGCCAACTCTCTATTCTTAGCGCTCTAGCGTCCGTAACTTACAGCGGGGTCCCCCGTACTCGTACACTCTGGGCGTGTCCTCTGGACCCTTGGCCAAACCAAGATGTGTCTAGATTCTCCATTGTATCTTGTAGACGCTCATAAAGTAGTGAGCATAATTATTTTGTGTATAGCCTGATTTGTCCCATGAAGTATGGTTTTTGAGGGGCTAGGTAGAAAGCAAAAGTTAGGTATGACTGAAATTATTATTAGTGCCTTGGACCTCCCTCAGCAGTAGATCGTCCGTCTCCAACCTCCGATAGCCGGTCATGCGAGATTTCCTCTTTACTCCCACCTCTCCTTATTCAATTGTTTATGCGTTCATTATATGAAATTGATTGTATGAAAGTTCATCATTACAAAGTCTTGGTATCTCGCTCAGCAAAAAGGGAGAGATTCGTCCCTTGCTTGGCCGTCTTGTGTAGTTCGCCCATTGGGCTGAGATCGCTCTCATGATATCCTCATCATCCTCAAGGCCATTGATAAACATGGCAAAGCCAAATCTACTGCTCTGCTTCGACGCCTTTGGCACATTATTCAGCCCCAAAGGCGCAGTCGCCCAGCAGTACGCCGAAGTTGCACGACAATGCGGCATCACCGAGTTTAGCGACAATGAGCTTCAATCTCGGTTACTGGCAGCCATCAAAGAGGAAAGGGAGCAGAACCCCAATTACGGCAAAACAACGGGATTGGGAGCCACAAAGTGGTGGACAAATGCAAGCGAACCCCATTGCCATTCTTTGAAGACAGACATTCTAAACATTTGTTTAGGTCATTCACAAGACGTTTACGCCGCTTATTCGCAGCGACCAGGCGCTCCCCCCTGCTCTGGTTCCGAAGCTGATGCACCGCTTCTCTTCAAGGGAAGGCTACGATGCTCAGCGCGATCTTGTCCCTGCGTTGAGGGCATTGCGGCATGAGAAATCACGGCAGGGATTTGACAGGGTCGTCATTGGCGTAGTCACCAATTCCGATGACCGAGTTCCAAGCATTCTTTCTTCCTTTGGGCTCAACGTGAGCCCGGCGCGGTACGGCTCAGAAGACCAAATGGATGCGAACCCAGAGGACCAATATGACATTGACTTCCATTGCATGTCTTATGATGTTGGCGTTGAGAAGCCGGACACGCGCATCTTCAATGCTGCTGAGCTCATGCCTGTCCCGCATCATCGCCGTTCGACACGGCAAGGCTCCTGCTGAAGCCGACTTGCAGAGTTGGCAGAAAGTGTATGTCGGCGACGAATACGCCAAAGATGTCGTCGGTTCAACCGATGCTGGGTGGAACCCTGTGCTGCTCGATGTTGCTGGGACTTCTACTCAAGTAACTAGCCTGGAGGATTGTCCACCACAGGCTCTCCAAGAGCTTTTCAAGCAACATGCCGTGGTCAGGGTGCGCTCGATACGAGGGCTAGCCTCTTGGCTCACGGGGATGGAATGGGAAACAAAATAAAAAGGTTCCAGATATAAATCATACACATGGATATCCCTCACTGCACACGTCACTTTTACAGATAATATGGACTACAAAGAGTAAGTGCGTATAATCTGCTATAAGCTATGGTTCTGAGCTTAGCTTCATACAATGCAAATCACTACTTGAACCGTCACGTCAAACATACTTTGTCAAAACCACTGCCATTTACTCTGGTCCTGGTTGATGTCTACAGCCTGTGCTTGTCAGCAGTCAAGACTTCTCACACAAGACCAAACACTTTTCCTGTTTGCACAACAGTTATCAACAACGAAAGATAATGGTCTCGTTCAGACCATCTCCCTACCACTGGATTATGTCTAAATTCAAATTCTGGACTTGTCAGTTAAATCCTTGTTACCAAACCTAAGAAATTTGTTCGGTGCGTTTGAACTAGCAGTTCTGCGCTTCCCCCAAGCCATTCGTGTACGAGATCTGTGGCCCCCTGTTGTCAACCATGCATAGTACAAAGTCAGCATAACAAAACGAGTAGCAAGCTCTTGTGTCAGTCATGGAGACGTATTCCCTTAAAGCCCAGGAGGGGGTGGAACCTAGATTGTGTTGGTAAGTAACTAGTGGTCTGGGCGAGACAGGATATGAATTCACTTACAGCGCTGAAGCTTCCACCAGGAGGAGGCGGCCCAGATGGTGGCGGAGGTGGTGGGTGCAGAGCTTGGGGGAGGGGGAGGAGGAGGAGCCGCTTCGGCAGGGGGAGGAGGCGGCGGCGGAGAAGCGGATTGACCTGGGGCTCCTGCAGCATGTGAGCTCTGACCGGGTGCTTGAGTCTGACCTCCATAATACTGTTGATACAAGGCGACATAGCTGTCAAAAGTGTTAGCCATTTTGCAAAGACTCGCTTCACGGGGGGGCTGAATTACTTAGCATATCCTCCCCAGGCAGCGTAGGGATCAGCGCCGTTGTAATATTGAGCATATTGTGCGGCATAGTCGGCCGCATTTGGAGCGGCGGCAGCTGCCGGAGCAGGGCTGTTGGTTGCGCCGCTATCTGAGTTATATCTGTTGTACGAAGAGTATGAGTTGTTGTGGGAACCACCATGGGACCGGTCGTGGGATCCCCGGTGGTGGTGATCACCGTATCCGCCACGGTCATTATTGTAGCGAGGTGGCCGGGCCCTGAATTCCTCATACTGTTCCTTGACATTGGCAATCAAGTCTTCGCAGAGCTCTTTGGCCTTGGTAACCATATTTGAGTCCGGTCCGCTGCGGTTATCAAGTCAATAAGGCAGATCAAAGCAGAGAGACGGTTCCATTCTGGATACATACGTGACATGAAGGAACATGGGTTCATCGCTTTCATGGTTAGTAGACGCTTCAAGGTAGCCCGAGCCTCGGCCTTTGATCTGAACACGACATCCGGTCTCTTGCTGGATATGCTTCACATAGGCACCGCCGTGGCCGACCACTTGAGCACGGAGGTTGAAGCCATGAACAGGCTCGAGGTCGATGGGAATCTTCTCTTCGGGCCATTTCCGCTATCAGGTAGTGTTAGATGCAAAGGGGGGGTAATCAACAGTTTTGGGGGGGGGGCGTCTCATACTCGTCCATATTCATCTCGTTCAACTTGGGGCTGCTGCTCCTGGTCCCGACGCCGAAATCGCCGCTCATCAACCAGTTGAGGGAGCTCTTGCTTGATGAGATCGTTGATTTTCTGCACGGCAGCCTCAAGTCCGTCCTTGGATGTACTAGTAATGTGGAGATATAGAGGAGGGTTCTATTTTCCGACATCAAGGCAAGCCTGCAGTTAGCAACAAGCATTGAGCGAAGTTGCATAGTGGGCGTGTCATCTTACCGATGCGGTTGCCATGCTCCTGTTGGGGTAATAGCTGCCACGAGTGGTAACATCTGGCAAATTCAAGTCAACACCGCCATTCTACATTTGAATCTAGTCAAGGATGAATGCATACCCGCGCCAGTTTCATTTCGGATCTAAAACGGCATCTTGTTAGCAAGGGCGAAAAGGGGAGAGGGCATTTGCGAGCCGTCAACTTTGTAGCGTTAGTGCCCACGATCGTGGTGCCGTGGACACCAAGCTGGCAAAAGTAGCGGCAGTGTTTTGAGGATTGGTTACCATTTCTTGGGTAGAGCCCTTGGTCAGCAGGTATCGATTCCGCAAGTCATTGACCTCGATGTCTTGGATGTAGTCGCCATCAGCAACATACATCTCAGGCTTCATTTCATGCTCGCCTGATGCGGCAGACTCTCCGCTGGCAGACTTGATCGGGGGAACGTCGACATGCTGAGGAGCCTTTCGCGCTTGCAGCTGGGCATTGATCTTGGCAGCAGCGGCGGCTATTTACAAGGTTAGCTGGATGAAGTCGCAATGTCACGAGAATTTGCGCCTCGACAGATTGGCGTCTCGGGACGTACCAGCAGCCGCGGCGGCGTCTACCGGGGGCTTCTTTGTCTCGGAATCCTCCTCCTTGGGAAGGGGACTGCGATCTCTCCCTTCGTGGCGGCGCGTGGGTGGAGATCGAGAGCGCCGGTCAAATCTCGATGCTCGCCTGGGCTCAGGCTCCGTCTGGTCGAAACGGGAGCGCTTGGGTCGTCGCTCGGAGTCCTCCATCGTGTCGTGCACAAAGAAAGCCGTTTGCAAATCAATGGCGGTTATGATTCGGCCGCTAGGTTGAGAGGCTGCGGGAAGCTGCAGTACGGCCGGGGTTGTGTCGTAGGCGGTTAAGAAAAAAAATCAGATGAGCGATGCAAGGCTGCAAGGCGCGAGAGCTCGCGACGTGCGTGGATCAGCAGCAATTTTAATTTTAGGTAAGGCACTCCGTATGCCGTACTTGGTTACTTTGGATGCATGTAGAACGACCAGGTGCGGTTAGCCTCGTGGGCGGTGCGGCTCGTACAACCGCATCGGAAAAATGTATTTGCGACCTGGACCCTGGACTTATGTAATGCAGCTTGAGTTAGTTGAAACTGGGGAAAGCGATTTGGGAAATGGTCGTGAAGCCTGCGGTGTCGGAGCTTCACAGGCCAAGGGTCTTTACAGCGGTGCTCCACCACAGAACAACGATGCTGCTGTTTGTACTGGGATCTGCGGTAAGAGTCATGGGTGAATGCATCCAACAGCCGTACAGGTCTTACTAGAACCCAAGAGTCGATCCATGTTTCAGTACTGTATGGCACAAAGTGAAATCAAGCCACGGGTTTGAGCGGCAGTATATGGACATGTAGTCACACAGGCCGGCGCTCTTACGTGAGGCTGCAGCAGGGCATCGGGCTCTTCAATGGGGGCCATCCCAACCTCGACTAATAACTGTGAAATCAAGAGTCCCCAGAAAGTCAATGGGGTCGTAAAAGACTCAATTGAATAGTAGAGGAAATCGCCCATCACGAACACCAGACAGTTAAATCGTCACAAAAATATCCGGTGCTCCCATGAACATTGAGACGGGATCTGACTGCTAGATCGCGGGGAACGAAGAGAATGCGCGGGGAAGCCTCTGGTTTCAGCAATTGGTAACGTTGCCACGGATTGCCATCCATGGACAGGAATTACATGTATGCAAGTTTACTACTACCTGTTGTCATCAACGGAAAATATCGGCGTTCATGGATCGTACAATTACACGTGCAAAGTACAGGTACCTGTGCTGCCGTGCTAAGCCGCTGCGTCAGTCAACCTCCGGTTTATCGGAGCCCGCCTCCCAACTCTCAAGGCCACTAACTTTTCGACTTTCCCTTCCTCTTCCTCTTCATTGACTCAACACCACGGGCTAATCCACTATCAACTCCATCGCTTGAACTTGCTGTCCTGCAGTGGCCGCCTAGAAAATCGCTGCAGCATGGCTTCGCTTCGGCCGTTGGGCGCGTCTTTGCGCCTCGCCGCCGCCGCGAGGACGACGGTGCGACACAGCTCGTCCAGCAGCTCGACCTCTGCCATCGCCTACAAGGCTCTGCGGCGCCGCTCGGCTCCTCTGCCCATTACTGACACTCCTCCGGCATGGTCAGCCCAGGCGGCCGTCTCCAACATTCTGTATGAGACGCCCACGCCGTCCACGGCGCCCCCGAAGCGCCACATCCTCAACTGTCTGGTCCAGAACGAGCCAGGTGTGCTGTCTCGCCTTTCGGGTATTCTCGCCGCTCGAGGCTTCAACATTGACTCACTGGTCGTGTGCAACACCGAGGTGGAGGACCTGTCCCGCATGACCATCGTCCTGACTGGCCAGGACGGCGTGGTCGAGCAGGCCAGACGCCAATTGGAAGATCTGGTGCCTGTCTGGGCTGTCCTGGACTACAGCAATGCTGCCCTGGTCCAGCGTGAGCTGCTGCTCGCAAAGGTCAACATTCTTGGACCCGAGTACTTTGAGGAGCTGCTGGCCCACCACCGCGAGATGAGCAACGGCGAGCAAGACGGCGAGGCTGGCAACGAGTTTGAGCGAACACTGGAGAAATCGGCCGAGGACTTCCACCCTAGCAAGCTGGCTGCCAGTGAGGCCCTCCGACACAAACACGAGCACTTGAAGACCATCACCTACTTCACGCACCAGTTTGGAGGCAAGGTGTTAGATATTAGTACTACGAGCTGCATCGTTGAAGTGTAAGTCCTGCGTATCCCCGCAACACCTGTTGGTATTGTGCTCTTGTGCTGACTATTTTGTAACAGGTCTGCCAAACAGTCGAGAATCGATTCATTTTTGAAGCTTGTTTCTCCCTTTGGAATCCTCGAGTCTGCCCGTACCGGTCTGATGGCCCTGCCCAGATCGCCCCTGCATAAGCACAACGAAGAGCCTCTTCACAAGGATGCCGACGACGTTGTCGATGCTAGCCAGCTTCCTCCTGGTTAAAAGCACTTTTTTTGTCCCTGATTATTCTTGCGAGCTTGTATGTAGCTAGGGTCTTTGGACACTTGGCGTCCGGTGGGGAAAGGATCGTTAGTTTGGCAATGTTATGAATTCAACTTTATTGCTTGTGTGTTGCGTGTATACATCCAAATTCACCATTTTGATAACTCCTCCCAAATCACACAATTTGAGCTGGTCACTCAAGGACACCCTTATTTACGACAAATCCTTCCAATGCCGCTGTGAAAAGAAACAACAAGTTAGCTCTATGCCGTCCATGTATGAGTAGGTAGTAGCCGCAGACTGAAACTTACCAACGGCAGCCCAAAGTCGGTTCTCTGCCTGCGGGGAAGACAAGAGACCTGGGACTGATAAAACACCTCGTCTGCAACTTCCTCCGGGTGCCGGGGCAAGCAGTGCATAAACTTCCAGCCATCTTTGGCACCGCCTCGCTTTGCCAGCTCGTTTGTGATTTGGTAGCCGGCGAAAGCCTGGAGCCTCTTCTGCTTCTCTGCCTCTTGTCCCATGGAGATCCACGTGTCAGTCACCAGAATGTCGGCATTCTTGATGGCCTCTTCCGGAACGGTTGTCTCTGAGAGCTTGCCGGGCGACTGCACGCCGTTGGCAGCCGAGTTGATGAGCTGCCTCATGTGATCGGGGATGCCGTAGCCTTGGGGCGAGGCGACAGCGATGTCGACTCCTGTCTTGACGCAGCCAATGGCAAGGTCGAAGAGCACGTTGTTGGAGTCACCGACCCAAGCAACTTTGAGACCGTTGAGGTCGAGGGTGTTGTTGCTTGACAGAGAGGACGGGAAGGCCTCGTAGATGGTGAGAAAGTCGGCAATGGTCTGCAGCGGGTGGAAATCGTCAGAGAGCGCATTGATAACAGGCACAGTCGAGTGCTCCGCCAACCCGGCGACATCTGAGTGAGGACCAACTCGGGCCACCATGCAGGACGTCATTGATGAGATGACAACAGAGGTATCATACAGCGACTCGTTGACCTGGACACTGCATTTAGCAACGAGTTATCGTGACAAGAATTATTGGGAAGTACAAACGCCAAGTTGAATGTCGTCCTTGCCTAGAAACATGGGATGACCGCCGAGCATCGTCACCGCCGCCTCAGTCGACACTCGAGTCCTCGTGCTTCGTTTGCTAAACATCATGGCCACTGTCTCGCCAGCCAAGCCGCCGCTCAACCGGGGCACGCGACCAGACTTGACGTCCTGTTTCCGAGCAGCGGCATTGCGCACTAGAGAAGAGAATTCCGAGGGCGTGAGGTCACTGATGGACATGAGATGCCGGGGCTTGGCGACCTGTGAGTAGGCACGGCTCTGAAGGCCATGGACCGCGCCCCGGAATGCTCGCGCCGCCACCGTCTTCATGATTCTTTTTTATGTGGTTGTGTAGCCGCTTTGAACAAAGTTTGCTTTAGCTTTGGTGTTCCGAGTTGCGATTGCGGGATGGGAAAATTACCAATTGGAGTTGTGAGGCGAGATGGAGGCAACTGATCGAGGTGAACACCGTTGCTGGATTTACAGTTGCTCGTGGGGGCAGATGATATGAAAAGTACATGCAGAGTCACGAAGAGCTGTTGAAGAGTCATCGAGCCGATGAAGCTGGCAAAAGACGGAAATGTGGGGTCGCCGGTTGCAACTATCAAGCTCCACGCCCTAGCGATTTTTGATAGCAATCAATATGCAAAGCAAACACTTTGGGGGTTTCACATGGAAGCCGTACCATACCAAACAATACATGTATTAATCAATAGCGGGATTAGTAGTCAGCACTCTGTATTACTTTAGTGTAAAGAATTTCATGACATGATAATTGAATTGGGATTACAGCAGATACTTGCAGGTAGGTAGCCCTGGAGCTTATTTGGCTTTTAGTAGGCAAATCGCTACTAATCTAATACAGGTATATATTTACATGTAGTCGAGAAACAAGAATTCACATCAGTCATTCTGAAATCAAGACACAGGGAAGAAATCAATGTAAATAAGACTAAAAGTTGTATTGTCAATATATGTATCAGCAACTAATTGTTGCTTTATGAACTATATACATGTGTTTGCAGAGACGTAAAGCTATGTACTTGGGTATAAGAGGCACTCTGCAAGACATTTAGGATGTAAATCTCGCGATGCTAGTATTCGCTCGACGCCTCACGAGAATTCCATCTCAATGAATGATTTGATTTAGTGCTGGTCAGGGTCGACATCGGCAAAGGTGGTGCCAACGGCGATCTCATCGTACCAGACCTGGCGGAAGCTTTGGCTGCCGGTCATGTGGCCATCGTCGTGCCAGCTGTTGGCATACAGACCGACACGGAACTGGAAGACGCTGTCATCATCGACGGTGGTGGCAACGTTGTACTCCTCGTGGACCTTGACGCCGTCGAACCAGATCTTGAAGTAACCGGTGTTGTCGGACTTCCACTTGATCTGGAGGACGATTCTGTGCCACACTCCAGCACTGACCGTGGCAAGGTTAGGGCGGGTGACGATGTTGCGGCCGCAGTTGGGCTGGCGGTAGTGGCCGTTGACGTAGCGGCCGTACAGCTGGTTGTTCTGGATCCAGAACATGCTGGAGGGCATCCAGTCGTCGCCACCGCAGCCGGCGCCGGGGCGGTTGGCGATGAACTGGGCAATGTTGTAAGACTGAGGCTGGAACTGCCAGTCCTCGGAGAGACGGAAGGCAAAGCCGTAGAATTGCTCCTCGCCGCGGACGTAGCCGCGGTTGTGGTCGACCTCGGAGTGGTAGCGGCCCCCGTAGCCGGGAGTGTAGGTCTGGGTCATCTTGAGAGCAGAGTTGCCCTTGTAGACGACGTTGTTGACCTCGGTGACTCTTCCCTGGTTCTCCTGGCGGACAAAGTCCCAGCCGTTGAGGTGGCCATCGTTGTAGAAGCTTCGGGTGGCGCTGGCCGCAGGCAGGATAGCCAGGACGGCGGCGAAGATGGACTGGATAGCAACCATTTTTTGGGGAGTGATTGTCTCTTTTGATGGAGGTTTAATGTAAAGACCGCGTTGGAAGGAGATGGTTCTCGAGGAAACGATCGACGGACCCGAGGTTACTTATACTTTTGCTTGACTACATGGCTCGTTGAGGGAGACAAGGGGTGTGGCATCATTTGCGTACGTCGATCCACAGGTAGAGACACCAGGATACCTAGCCATGATCACATCTGCCTACCCAAATAGTCAATTTGATAGCAACGAATAAGGTAACAGTGCCACTTGGAGATGAGTCGGGATGACCGTAATGGCTAGTTTGAGAGACCTGTCGTGTTTTCGGAGAAGAACCCGCCGTTCCAAACGATGTTCCGTTAATAAACTATCCAATATGCTTATGCCATGCCCCTGGACGTGGAGTGTTAACACGAGACAATTACCACCATGATGTTGGTCGGTTGGATCTCGGCGGATCCGCGAGCCAAGACAGCTGATGCTTCGCGAATACCTAATTAGGTAGGAGATTTCTGAACCATGGGGGATAGATCGGGGCTGGGTCAAGCTGTGACTGGTGGATTAAATTCTAGAGTCATGCTAGAAATCAGATCTCAATACAACGCCATGTTTGGTGTGTGGCACAAGGCTGAGTAATCCATCGTACAGAGCTCACACGTAAAACCATCCATCTTGTCTTGTCGAAATGGATTCGGAGGAGCCGGCCACGACCAAGCGGAAATCCACCTATGAAACATTGTTTATCCAAATTCCCATGATTTTTGCTTTAAAGTTTAATGCTAACAGTAGTATTCCGGGACGATGAGCGTACTAGGAATAGTAGCTTTGCAAGGTAGATGTCATTCGATCAGCCTCGCCTTGAAATTTGGTGCTTCTCCGGCTCCATAGCAGTGGGTTTAGTGTATTTTTGTGTCATGACTCTATCCACTCAATGATATACTGCCCGAGCAGTATCTGGAAGGTCATATGGAAGCTCCAGCTATTTCCTAGGGTGTCTTGCAAGTTCCGTCCTGGTCCTAGCTTGTGCTCGTCAGGAGGCCTCGGGTATAGGCTGACTTGCTCCGCATCCATTCCCGAGAAACGTGTTGCCTTCCCATCACCCATAGACAAGACTGCTACGTCCAAAGGCACCGTAGTATTGCTAAAGTGGTTGGACCCACCAGAGTAACCATGAAAGTAGAGTAATTTTTTAAAGTTTAGCTAACCACGAGGCCAGAGCAGTAGTTTCACGATGGTGCCCGTAGGAGCGTGTTATCCAAGACTCAAAGCACCATCTTTTGGACAGCAAGAGACGACGGCAGTGTCACGTCAAGAAAATGTCAGGGACGATCACCATGAGGTTTTTTTCTCCTAATCTCACACACATCACATGTTGGCTGGTTCTAAAGTCGGGGTTAAGGGCAGGCCCAACCAGGGTTTCGGTGTTGTGGGCAGTCAAGACAAACAAAGACCGAACACATGCTGGATGCCTACATGCTTGTACGCAAGATTGTTACCTAAGAGTAGGCAACTACCTATGCAGTTACAACTCGGATTCGAACATAACATGTCGTTATGGACTCAGTCCCAGGGGTTGGGGCTAGTGAGGATTGCCGAAATAGGAAGCTCACGATGTTCTTGGCACGGAGTCGTGTGTCGGACATGGACCCGACGTCAATGAGAGAGAGGGCGAGCTGGTCAATGCCAAGGCTGTTTGTGCCCCATTGGCAAGGTCCTGGATTCATTCGCAAAGAATGATTCCTCCAATCGCATCATGGGGGTTACTTGGAATGAGGAGAGTGGCTTTTGCATAGCCTATTCATCATGAGCTAATGTTTTGATCAGAGTGAATAGTCCAAGAGGCTCGGCTCACATTCGGGGGTAAATATGGATAGCGTCAGCGGTTCTTAGACATGAGCGAATTGGAAGAGTAAATTCACACAAAAAAGTAAATGGGATGAAAGCACGTCTTTGAGGTTCTTGAGTCTGAGTTGTTGATTCATCCCGTTGTGGTAAAAGTCGATGACACAACGAGCCCCACTGTTGGTCTACCAAGAGGCAGACAACTTTCTTATACTACCACGCCAGTAATGCTCCCAAATACGCCAACACTAGAGTGGTAGTTCTACCTCTATTGGCATCTCAGTAATTGTACTGGTTAACTGCCCAGTCTCCCAATTCTATGTACCATGCCCTCTTACACACTCGGGTATCAATGAACAAAGCAGCCCGAGGGAATCGGAAGTTGCACGGCTCTCTTCAGCTAGCCTCGCTAGGTCTAGCACCAGCAGTGGAAGCGTTAGGAGCGTGACCACACTCCAACAAAGCGATTGACAGGTACCTGATGGCGCTGTGGCCGTACCTTTACGGAGCGCTAGCCCCCTGCACTAGCTCTAGTACAGCGCACCTCTGGGAGCAGCTTCTGTTGGGTGAGACACCAGCAAGGAGGGTTGAAGAAGCGTGACTAAGCAGCTCCGGCGGCCGCCATCCAATGAGATCAGCCATCCACGTGCGTCGTCTCCGTTCTGATCCGTACGTACCTGTGCCCACTCCTATCGCTCAATCGTGACGACAACACCAGCTGCCCAATCTCTCGACTAACTCTTGGTCATCGTCTCGTCTTGACGCATCGGCGCTCGTCTTAGCAGTGGCTATCCATCCCTGCACCCTCCTCCAAACCTCCACCCACAGCAATTATCCGCCTGGGGCCGCCCACCCTTGACGCTGCAGAGCTCTGCAAACAGCCTCCAGTGAGAGGTGACGCCTCGCCAGGGGACGCATCATCCAGTGGTCTGCTCGGCCTGACCCAACACCGACACCTGGGCTCGCCATGCCTAATTTCATACCTGATTTCCGGGTCGCAATCAGCTTCAAGAAACCATTGTCGTCCCGCACCGCCGCCGATGGCACGACACTAGACAACGATGCGCCGGACGCATCCGAGACGTCTCCCTTACTCTCGTCGGAAGCCGAACACGGGCCTGTGACTGAATCTTCGCCGTTGCTCTCCGATGGTGACCATCAAGAGAGCGAAGAGGAGGAAAGCGATAGCCTAAACAGGTCTGCGTCAAAGTCAGAAAGCCGTTGGCGATGGCCCTCCATCATTGCCATCGTAATCCTGGCCGCCCTTACCGTGGTGGTCATGGTCCTTGGCTTCCTTGTCCCTCCAGCCGTCAAGTCGTACGCCGAGAATGCTGCCGTCCTCGAGCCAACGGGCTTGTCTCTCGAATCTCTCACTCCAGATGGCGTTCGCGCCCGAATCCAAGCCAGTTTCAAGTTGGATGGCTCACGAGTCAAGGACGATACCGCAAGGCGCCTCGGCAGGCTGGCGACTAGCCTTGTCAGGACGCTCGATACCGAAGAGACAAAAGTTCGCGTGCATCTGCCAACCTACGACAACGCCCTGTTGGGATCTGCCGTTGTGCCCCCATTGAGCATCAACCTGGTTGATGGGCAGACTACCGTGCTGGATTTTGTTGCCGATCTCAGCCCTGGAGACGCCGAAAGCTTGCGCCAGATTGCCAATGACTGGTTGGATGGCAAGCTCGAGCAGGTCAAGGTGACCGGCTCGGCAGCGCTGAGCCTCAAAACTGGCATTCTGCCTCTTGGAACCCACGATATAGTCGAGTCGATGGTCTTTGAAGGTCAATCTCTCTACCGCTCCTTTGCCTTACTGTACTTTGGAGAAAAACAATATCATGAAAAAGTCATTGGCGTATATGTTATTTGATGCACTGTTTGCTAATTCCATTATAGCTAAGCAAATTCCTTCTATTCCCGAGTACAAGATTGACCGCCTCAACATCCATGATGTTCCTGCCGGTGATGGTGGACGGATGGCCGTTGGTGCGAATGCTTCAATCGTCGCATACAACGACTACCCAATTGGCCTCACTGTTCCGCAACTTGCATTTGACCTGCTCGTCCCCAACTGTGACCCGTCTGAGCCCCATATCATGGTGGCCACCGCCATTACTGAGCCAATTGATGTGGAGCCGCATGCTAATGTTACTGTTGATGCCATTGGTCTCATCAATGACATTCCCGATACCCTTACTCGAGCCTGTCCCCTGACCAACATGTCGCCGCTGGATAACTTTTTCAAGCGCTATATGCACGGTGAAGACGCTCAGATTTTCGTCCGAGGACAGGATTCAGACAAGTCTGATATCCCGGACTGGATTCGATCCTTCCTCAGCAGTGTTACTGTCCCCATTAACTTTCCGGGGCAGTCATTCAATGATGCCATTCGAAACCTCTCGCTCACAGACGTCGACTTCAAGCTTCCCAGCCCCTTTGCTGATCCCAACGATCCGGACTCGAAGGCTCGCGTGTCTGGAACGGTTGATATTCTTGCCGAGCTTCCTTCTGAGTTGAACGTGGATATTGGAGTCAACAAGCTCCGAGCCAGTGGCGACCTTTTTTACAAAGGCAAGAAATTTGGCGAACTAAACGTGGAACAATGGCAAAAGGCCAACTCGAGCAAGATGATCGACCCCGAGGATGAGATATCGCTGCTCCGAATCACCTCGAGAATCACCAATGTGCCCCTCGACATTACCGATGGCGACGTCTTCAGCGACGTCATGGGAGAGCTCCTGCTCGGCGACAAGGACATCCTTCTCGATGTCGAGGCTCGTGTCGACATCAAGGTCTCAACTGTGCTTGGAGATCTCGTTCTCAGAGATGTACCCGCAAAGGGCAAGATTCCAGTAAAACGTCTGTCTTCGCCTTGGTGATTTTCTTACGCGGCTCGCTTGTGTTGGTAGCATAACGTGGCTTTTTAAGTTGATGAAAGTACGATTATGGTTACCTCACAAGGCACCCAAGGACGGCTCGGCTAACAAACTGGAACAGAGCTTCCTGGTAAATCGCTTACGGAAATCGCACCACGCGTCTCCAACTTGGTCATTCAGAATACAACGAAGCATGCTGTTCACATGCAAGCGTCGGTCAACATAACGAACCCCACGCCTTATACAGCCTCCATTCCTTCTGCAAACGTCCACGTATACCACGAGGGGCTGTTAATCGGAGAAGTCATCGCCAATCATCTAGACGTACAGCTGGGCAATAACTCAAACTTGATCATCTTGGCCACCTGGGATCCAGTCTCTCTGGGTGGAGAAAAGAGCCACAAGGCTGCTGCGCAACTCCTTTCCGACTATCTTTCGGGCAAGAACACGACACTTACATTCAAAACTCATAAAGGTAGCATCCCTGGGATGCCTATCATTGGCGATGCTCTCTCCAAGTTTAACATCTCGCTGCCAACGCCCCGGATCAAGCTTCCCAGCGATAAGAGCGGCAAGCATCAAGGCAAAAACTTTGTGAGAGATGCCATCTTCCACGTTTTCTCCTCCACCGCCTCTTTTAGTCTCGCAATCCCCGTTAAAGCAAAACGTCATACACATTGAGAAGATAAACGCTACAGCATACTACAATCATACAGAACCTGTCGGACACATCCTCTACGACGAGCCGTTCGACGCGCCTCCAGGGGTGACGGAGACTCCGCGACTCCCCGTCACCTGGTCGGCCGATAGCATCGGCTATGACAAACTGATTGACGCAATGGACGGCTCGTTGAAGCTGGATGCCAAGGCAGAGGCAACATTAAGGATAGGGAATTGGATAGAGACTGTTCATTACGAAGGGCGAGGTATTGGAGCTAGGGTCCGGATATAGACTTTACTTTTTTTGGTTTCTTTTACTTTCCTTTTACGATGTTGGATTTGGGAGCGTTTGGGAAATTTTGGTTCAAAGAATGATACGTATCTCCTTTAGCATACAGGTTTGACATTTGAGCAATCTATTACTTTTTCTTAGTATATGCATAGTCCCGCCAACACATTCCGGCTAGTATTTACGCCCAATCTATGGAGGTTATATTTATTATCAAGAGGTTCAGTAAAGCTGCAACAGCTAGGTCAGAGGACGGCTACGCCCCCAAGCCTTTGACGCCCAATCTATAACCTTATTATTATGTCTAAAAGGAATAGTAGTCATTTGAGATGGCCGCCCTCGTCTACCTTCTGTCGTCCTCGGCAAACCTGTTTCTCCAAAATGACCGGTAGTGGTTCTTGTTTCCCTCGGTTGAAATCTCCGCCACCTCGTCGTCCGTCAGCTTAAACTTGGGCAACCTCTCGAGATATCCGGTCAACCGCGACTCCTTGGAGCTGGTTGTGAGTGTGACAATTCCCTGATCAAGAACCCATCGGAGGCCGACGTCAGAGTCGGTAACGCCGTACTTTTCCGCTAGCTTGTTGTAGACGGGCACCACTGGGCCGCCCTTGACGGTGGTGATGGGCACCAAGGGGCCGTATGAGGCAATGGCAATGTTGTGCTTCTTGTGGAACGCAACGAGATCGCCGTGCTGGAGGTAAGGGTGGTACTCGATCTGGTTGATCGCGGGCACCACCTTGGCCGTCTTGAGGAGAGCCTCCAGATGCTCCTGGAGGAAGTTGGAGACGCCAATGGACTTTGCCCGGCCGGACGCCTTGATGGCTTCCAGGTCAGCCCATTTCTCCTGCAAGTCCTCGTCGGTATCGGCAAAGTAAGGGCCGTGGATCAGATACAGATCGACGTAGTCCAGGCCGAGCTTCTTCAGTGAGAGGGCGAAGGCCTTTTCCGTGTCCTTCTTCTCGAGGGCACTGATTTTGGTTGTGACAAAGAGCTTCTCTCGGGGAACACCTGAGGCCTTGATGGCAGCGCCGAGCTCCTCTTCGTTTCCATATACTAAAGGTAAAAAGGCTGCGGTTAGAAACGTTGTGCTGACTCTGATTACATGTACATTCACATCCTCGGCATACCTTCGGCACCATCAAGGTGGAGGTAGCCGATTTCAATAGCTTTTCTGGTGAGCTCAATGAGATCGGCGTCCAGAGGCCCTCCATTGCTCTTGTATCGGGCAGTTCCAAGGCCATATCCGAGCTGGAAACCCGGTCAGTGTCGGCTCAACTTAACACCGAACGAAGCTCAGGAACCAATATTAGTGAGGGGAGGGGGTCGTGGGTCATTCATACCTGCGGAATCTCATTACCGTCGTTGAGCTTGAGGGTTGGTGGGAACGACATCCTGGCGGCTGCAGAGTGAAAGAGTCTATGACCAAGGCACACTGTTTGTTGTCGAGGGTTAAATGGACAAAGAGAGGAGTTGATGCGAGACCATGAGCACGAGTAGCTGGCCCTACTTATAAGTGGAGGTGCAAGGCTCAAGAGGCTTTGGCGCATGGCGTGCAACTACCCCACTGATGATAATAAATGCAGCTTGCGGCTACTTAATGGGAATAAGGAATGAGAATTAAGTAGTAAGATAAGCTATACATAGGGTGCCCCTGTAACCTATATATATACATAAGCAGGTTTCCTTTTTTTAATGCAAAAGGAAAGCTATATAATACCTTATATAGCTTTTTTTTTTTTCTTTTTTAATTATTTTTAAAAATAAATATCTTTTTTTATTTTTTTTAGTTTTTTTTTAAAATTAATTATAAAATATAGGTAAAAAAAAGGCTACTATATAATAAAATATTTTAAAAAAGTTATTAAATAAATAAAAATAAGAAAAAAATTTTAAAATTACTATTTAATTAAATAATAATATATATAGAGAAATAAT